>JAJOOR010033932.1:0-13010 GCA_036250505.1 Solanum acaule | reverse complement strand
TGTGAAGAAAGTTTTTAATTCCTTATGGTTTTGGTGTCTATGCGATGAATGAATGCTAAGAGGCTTGTATTAGACCTCTTCGAGGTCGAGTACGCCGGTTACGACTAGGGGGTGCTCCCGGGTCGTGACATGCGCTTTGGCTTTCTTGTTGTTCACCCTCACTCTCTGAAGCAATAAGATAAGTGTCATGAATGCCCTCGCTGTCAGAGTTGACCTTTGGTGATGTTGGTTCCTTGCCTTTTCCTTTGCCCTTTCCACTAGTTGTGGAAAGTTTTGTAGCCTTGCCTTTTGATACAACTGCACTTCCGTTGATTTTAATTCCTTTGTCCTCATTTCGGGGTGGCATGTTTCTACCTGCGACTTTGGGTCTAGCCATATCTGCAATACATTGGGAAAATGTTAGTAAATATTTATCTCAAAGCACAAGAAGCTTACTGCAGACAGAGTCGGCAAGTCGCCCAATCTCTTTGGCGGGCTAAGTCAGGTTCACCTAAAAGATTGGCTTAAAATTCTCAACAAGATGGCGATGGAGGTCACTTTTGGTGATACGCCAATATCTTTCGGCGAATCAGGGCTAGCCCGCCGAAAGTTCCAGTGCAGCAAGGGTTCAGGGGTGCAAACAAAGGGCGATCAAGAATACTCTCGGCGGGTCGCCGAACACTATCAGCGACCTCAGGCTCCTCGCCAAAAGTTATAGAACCAAATATCAAATAAAGCATGAAATTAAAGGCGAGATGGGGCATTAGGCAAACCGCTGAGTGGTTCGGTGAGCTCAACCCAGCTTGCCAAACAACCCAACATGCATATTTTCAACCCAACTTCCTGAATTCAACCCCGCAACCCCCAAAAACAAAATCAAAGTATGTACTAGATCAATTAAGCTTAGACTTCTCCCAATTTTTGCCAAATTAACCAGTGTGCTAGCACAACACCATAAAATTTCATTCATTTTAACTCATAAGAACGGGATTTCAAAAGTCAAAACAAAATGGGTTAGATTCTTGAATCAAAAGAGGCATTTGAACAGTCTAAACTTATCAGAGAGGCACATCACATGACATAGGATAAATTCACTTGCATAAGAGTATAAATACCTAAAGTAAATGCAGGGTTTGGAAAACCAACCTTTTCGGCAGATTAAGTCAAGACTGTGATGCTAGGCGGCAAATTAATCCAGATCCAAGCACCAATTAATCAACTAAAATACTTACAAGATGCAAAACTTTTGAAAATACTAAGTAGGTGTGATTTTGCGAAGATCGAGAGTGAGGGCAAATGAGAAAGGTTGAGAGTATAAACCCGTGGCTTATAAAAACTATTCAGATCTCACCCATTTGGTGATTAGTTGAATTCGTCCAGCTACTCGGCGATTCACCGAGTGGTTACTTACCTCGCTGAGTTTTACAGGGCCTTCAGTCAAAGTGAGGATCCAAACAACGATCTTCATCGGGGTCGCCGACCTAGTCAGCGACTAGCCATGTTGCTCCTGGTGCTTGCCGATTGTTACAGACTCTGAAGTGAGATTTTCTTGAGTCTAACGGTGGTCTGGGTCGGCCTCGCTGAACTCCTTGGCGTTTCGCCAACTGGACTTATGTCCTCCAACCTGCACTTTTCATGCTCAAATCTACAAAATCAAAACACCATTATTTCAAAAATAACAAATCAAAAGCATTTAAGGGTTTTGGGTTGCCTCCCAAACAACGCCTTAGTTAACGTCGTGGCACGACACAACTTAACACTTAAACTCCAATGGTGGGGTTTGCCTCAGTTTCACCAGGCAACCCCTCTTTAGAATCCAGATAGAGCTCAGTCAGCACTTGGTCCATTTAGGACCCTAATAGTCGAATGAGCATATCATGGGAGGTTGTCATCTGATTCAACAACAATACACTCTCCCTGAGCTCCTCCAGTACCCTATGCTGCTCATTGGCTTTCGGGATTAGAAGTGTGAGAATTGCTTTGATTTGTCCATCCTCTTTGTTCTTAAGTTTCCTTCGTTCATGAGGAGGAATGTAGAGCCCCTTCTTGTTGTATTGGACTTCAAGATCCCCAATTTTCTTAGTCAGCTCATCTAACTAAGTTAGCAGGACTGGTAAACTGAAGTCTCTCCTTTCACTTGCTTGGTTTGGTTTCGTTAAGTTGTCAAGAAATTTGGCTGCTATCACATAGGGTTGTCATACTAGACTACCCGAGACAATTTGATCAACCCACATTCTGTTCCCTGGACTAAGACTTCTATTGAAACATTCCAGAAGAACTATGTCGGGGATCTCATGAGTATGGCATTGACTCAAAAGTGCTTTAAACCTCATCCATGCCTCATGAAGTTGTTCGCCTTCTAACTGCTTAAAGGTTAGAATCTTATCCCGAAAACTCATCACTTCTATCAGGAGGTGCTTCATTGGTTCATCATCTCCATCACGTATAGTCATTATTCTCTCTTAACACACAAACCAACAAGACAAAACTAAAAATTAAGTAAGTAAACTATGACTAACAAGAACGAAAATCCTACTTAACTACAAATTCTCAAACAACACCACTCCCCGGCAGCGACGCCATTTTGATGTTTAAGGACATAATCAACTGACACTATTTCGGTTCAAGTGCCATACGATCGCGTGTAGTGATACAACCCAACCAAGGGTTGGGATTGTTCCCACAAGGAGTGGTTTTGAGAATTAATGGAAAAATAAAATCTATTTCTAATTAGTCATAGCTATAGATATTACTGATTAAAAACATACTAAATCTAAGGGGTGACGCAAACGTCAATTGTCAATGGTGGTTTGTATTAATTAACAACTAAAAATAGCAAAAATATAAGGAAACGAGATATGGAGATGGGATTCTTGGGATGTGATAGGAATACGGGATAAACTAGACTATCGGGTACATGCTTTTGATGGTAGATTGTTGAACATTTGTGACTAGGCTAGACTATAGTGGGGGTAAATTCTCTCTCGAGTAACTTACCTCGGATCAACTAGTTTCTCTCGAACACCGAGTTGCCGCATTAAGCACAGCCTCTGCCTTAGCCCATTCACTCTCTCAAGCTGAATGTGTGGGAGAGGGACTAGGATTCACTCTCTCAAGCTGAACCCATGTCGACCTAATACCACCAACTATCAATTTAGTAGTCTTAGTTTTACGACCTCTCTCTCTCGCAAGCCAAAAACACTAAGATGAAATCGTATTTGCAACTACAATCCCATTAAGTTCATACACAACTACTAAATGAAATCACATTTAAACAACAAATAAACCATCAACAAGCAAGACCCAATAGATAATCTAACCCATATTCACAAAATCACACCCCAAGAATTGGGGTTTTAGCTAGACATGTAAAAGATATAAAAAATCAATATCAATATCAGTTTCCATCAACTGGGTATGAATAATTAAGTCTTAAAACACGTCAAGAGTGAAGAATCTTCGAGACCCACGTCCAATTTCTTGGAGTTGAAACCCTTTGAATCTTCAAGGTTTTATTACAAAGTTTCCAAAACCATCTAAAACTTGAAAAAGAAAATAAGTCAGAATAATAATTGTCTATGACTTGATACTAAGTTAACAATTTAAACAAGTATTTATATTGTTTGAAAATTTGTGCTGCAGCGGATCACTCAGCGTAGTTAGTCGGGATCGCCGATACACTCGGCGATCCATCTTTTGGTCGATTTCATTGCCTTCTTGCTTTAGTCTTCAGCATCTTTGCGCTTCGAGTCGTTGGGCGATATAATACTGCTTCGCGAAACTACTCGGTGACATGTCGACTGCTTCATTTCATCGCTAACTTGATCTTTCCCTTCAGGGCTCATCACACTGGAACAAAAGGCGATCTTCAGGCCGATCGGCGACTCGCCAACTAGGCTCGGCGATCTTCAGGCCTTCATTTCTTCGTTCTTTTCAGCCGCCTTGTTCCTTCTTGCCAAGTAGTGTCCATGCTTTGCCTCAAACTCCAAATACCTGAAACCTAAGGGTTTTCATGAGACAAAATATGCATTTGAGGACACTAATTCTATCAAAATATAGGCCTAAATGAGTCCAGTTTGTGGACTCATCAGACCCATGGACCTGATCTACGGTCTGTAGATTGACCTACGGTCCGTAGACGGGGTCTCGTGGGTCAAGTCTTTGCCAGGTTTCAGACCTGTTTCAATTCAAAACCATTTTTTTTTAACAATTTTAATCATTCATCCCAAGTCTAATCATGCATTTCAACACAATTTATGCTAGTTCGTCATCCCAAGGGTTCCGATTACTGAAATTCTAACAAGTATTGCATACGAGACTAGAACCCTAAGTCGAAACTTGCATTTAGACTCCTATTTCACTGATTTAACAAATTTCAAAGACTACACAATCACAATCTATCGTCCCAAGGGTGTTTCTAATTTTAGTTTAACATACAATTTCATGCAATCAACAACCCAAGGTCAAGATCCACTTCTTGACTTTCTATAAGAACAATGAACCAAAATTCAGAGTGAAGGGAAAGTCGACTAACTTACAAGCAAAGGAAATGGGTGATTGTGTAATGACTTTAGACTTCCAACAACTTCCAACTAGCCTTTTGCACCGAACTCGAACATCGAAACCTCTAGGAAATGGGGAATGAAGGAATTTGGGAGAGCGGAGAGTGAATTGGGAATATGGGGGAAAGAAAGTGGATTGATTGATGGGATATTATGGTAATATGGACGATTTTGGGAGAGGAGACGTTACAAAAATGGTTTGGGTGAATTTTGGTAATGGGGGAATGTTTAAACAATGGGGGGTTTTATTTAAGAGAGGTCCGGGTCGGGTCGAGCAGCACTAGGGTTTGGATCCAAGAGACCCCGTCTACGGTCTGTGGGTCGACCTACAGACCGTAGATGGGGTCCGTAAGCCACTTTTACACTTAGAAAATTTAGAAATCTTACCTGGGATCTATGTACACCATTCACTGTCCGTGGAATGAACCACAGACCGTCGATGTGCAACAGACATTTTCTGCAGAGTTTTGCTTTCCGCCCCTGCACATGTAGCAACCATTAGGCCTTTCTTTTTGAATTTCTAGATAATTTTTAGACACGGACCCTATGCTTTATCTAGCCATCACTAAAACAAAAATAAAGGACCTATCTAATGGAAAACAAAGAAACAAAAAAACAATGAAAACTACCAAACCGAAAAGAAAAACTATAGTTGGCTAGATTATACATCTTGGGTTGCCTCCTAAGCAGCGCTTGATTTAACGTCGCGGCACGACGCAGGCCTCTTGATTACTCAAACTTCATCAAGATAATAGGCCTCAACAACTTCTTGCACACTTTCCGTGTTTCCCATATAGATCTTAATCCTTTGCCCGTTTACCTTGAACCTTGTTACCTTACTGTTTTCAAGCTCCAACGCTTTATGTGGGAGCACTTGCGTGACTAAGAATGGACCGGTCCACTTGGACTTGAGCTTTCCCGAAAATAAGCGCAACCTAGAGTTGAATAGAAGCACAAGATCACCCACAATAAATTCTCGCTTTTCAATCCTTTGATCATGATACTTCTTCATCTTCTCCTTATACAAGGCTGAACTTTCATAAGCTCTTAGGAGAAACTCATCAAGCACATTCAAGTCACTCATTCTCTGATTTGATGTGGTGCCCCAATCCAAATTTAGCTTTTTTATTTCCCACATAGCCTTATGCTCTAGCTTTACCGGCAAATGGCAAGACTTCCCATATACAAGTTGGTAGGGGGACATACCTATAGGAGTCTTGAATGCGGTGCGATAGGCCCATAGAGTATCATCAAGCTTCCTTGACCAATCGGTTCTATTAGCATTCACAGTCTTAGCCAAAATCTGCTTGATCTTTCTGTTGGACACTTCAACTTGCCCACTAGACTGCGGATGGTAAGGAGTGGCCACATTGTGGCGGACGCCATATTTCTCAAGTAGCGCGTTAAACAACTTATTACAAATGTGGGAACCTCCATCACTGATAATCGCCCTAGGTGTACCAAATCTGGAGAAGATATTCTTTTTCAAGAATGCAGTGACAGCTTTACCTTCATTGTTGGGTAGCGCAATTGCTTCCACACACTTCAACACATAATCAACCGCAACAAGAATATATTTCATCCCATGTGAACTCACAAATGGACCCATAAAATCAATGCCCCATACATCGAACAACTCTATAACCAACATAGGATTCAAAGGAAGCTCTTGTCTCTTTGAAATACCTCCTTATCTTTGGCAACGGTCACAAGACTTGGTGAAATCATGAGCATCTCGGTGGATGGTAGGCCAGTAATACCCACACTGCAAGATTTTATGCGCAGTCCAAATACCACTATGATGCCCACCAACAGGCGATGAATGGCACACCTATAATATACTCAACATCTCGACCTCAAGCACACACCGACGAATAATCCCATCAGCACAACTACGATACAAGTAAGGTTCATCCCAAAAGAACTTCTTCACATCTTGCATAAACTTTTTCCTTTGGTGAAAAGACAAATCCGATGGCACCAGATCACTTGCCAAGTTGCGAACCAAGGAATCAGATCATGAGAAGAAGCCAATACCTGTTCATCTGGGAAAGCATCATTAATTTCAGCCCTATCACCAAGCTTTAGCATAGCTTCTTCCTCCAATCTAGACAAGAGATCGGCAACCTGATTTTCCGTCCCCTTCCTATCTTTCACCACAAAGTCGAACTCTTGCAACAACAACACCCATCTAATCAGCCTCAGTTTTGCATCCTTCTTAGCCATCAAATACCTCAATGCAGAATGGTCAGTATGCACAATGACCTTAGTACCAAGCAAGTAGGATCAAAATTTCTCGAATGCGAAAACCACTACAAGAAGGTCCTGTTCAGTCACTGTATAGTTCTTTTGAGCCACATTTAGAGCTTTGCTAGCATAGTAAATAGGATGAAGAATATTCTCTCGCCTCTGTCCCAATACCACACCAAGCGCCACTCCACTTGCATCACACATTACCTCAAACGGTTGTCCCCAATCCGGTGAAATAATGATAGGTGCAGTAACTAACTTCTCCTTCAACTCCCCAAATGCTCTCAGACAAGCATCATCAAAATCAAACTTATACTGCTTTTCGAACAGTTTGCACAATAGATGTGCAATTTGTAGAAATCCTTGATGAACCTCCTATAAAAACCAGCATTCCTAAGAAAACTTCTTACACCTTTAACAGAGATAGGTGGTGGAAGCTTTTCTATTACCTCAACTTTCACTTTATCAACCTCAATACCCTTCTCAGAAATCTGATGACCCAGAACTATTCCTTCTTTCACCATGAAGTGGCACTTCTCCCAATTGAGCACAAGATTGCATTATTCACACCTTTTAAGCACCTCGGCCAAATGGTCTAGACAACGATTAAAAGATTCACCTACCACAGAGAAATCATCCATAAATACCTTAATAGTGTCCTCCACCATATCAGAAAATATCGACATCATACAATGCTGGAAGGTTGCTGGAGCATTACACAACCCAAATGGCATCCGTTTGAATGTGAAAGTCCCATAAGGGCAAGTAAAGGTGGTCTTCTCTTGGTCTTCCGGAGCTATAGAAATCTGATTGTAGCTCGAATAACTATCAAGGAAATAATACCAACCCTTACCCGCAAGTCGGTCCAACATCTGATCCATGAATGACATAGGAAAATAGTCCTTTTCTATCCAAGCATTTAATTTCCGATAGTCCATGCAGACTCTCCATCTAATCATGGGCCGCATCAGAACAAACTCGTTTCTCTCATTAGGTACCATAGTAATCCCACCTTTCTTGGGCACACACTGAACAAGACACACCTAACTACTATCTGCAATGGGATAAATAACTCCAACATCCGACCACTTGACGATTTCTTTCTTAACTACCTTTGCATAAGAGGATTTAGTCTTCTCTGGTGCTCAATACTAGGCTTGTGATCCGGCAAGAGTTGAATTTTATGAGAACAAATACCAGGAGGAATCCCAATAGTGTCCGCAATAGTCCACCCAATAGATCGCTTGAACCTCTTCAACACGGAAACCAATGCCTCAACTTGTGCCATATTCAAATCTGCTGCAATGATGACCGGTAAAGTACTATCTCTCCCTAAGAATACATACCTCAAATGTGATGGTAGAGCCTTAAGCTCCAATTTCAGAGCCTCTTCAACAGACGGTCTAGCAGGTGGAGAGTCGCGATTCTTCATGTCTAACTCCAGTCTCTTTGGTTTTGAACGGAATTCAAACCTATCAAGTGCGGTGACCAATTCATCATAGTCTTCAATACCATCAGCCTCAAAGTTCATCATTAGCGCTACTAGTGCATCAACACCCAACCTCTCTTCAATAGGCACCTCATAATTACTCTCTACAATATGTGTCACCATAGATACTGATTTGAGCTCACTACTTTGCTTCATGGACCTAGAGATATTGAAAGTTGCCTCTTCATTGTTCAATCAGAACTTCATCTGCCCTTTCTCCATATCAACTAAGGTTCGCCCAGTGGCTAAGAATGGTCTCCCAAGGATAATGGGAACCTCAAAGTCAACATCACAATCAAGTATCACAAAATTCGCCGGAAATATAAAAGACTCCACTTTCACTAGTACATCTTGGAGCACACCAATGGGCTTCTTCACAGTTCATTCGGCCATAAGCAGTCTTATCGCTGTCAGTTTTGGATCCCCTAAACCCAACTTCTTGTAAATGGCCAATGGCATCAGATTGATAATAGCACCCAAATCGCACAACGCCTTTGCAAAATGTAGCAACCCAATGGTACAAGGAATAGTGAACGTACCAGGATCCTCCTTCTTCTGCACAAGGGACCTTGTAGCACTAGCGCTACAATGTTGCAACTTATCATCATCTTCAAAACTCACGGTCTGCTGTTTAGTTACCAAGGCCTTCATAAACTTTGCATACCCAAACATTTGCTCCAAAGCTTCTATCAACGACACATTGAGGGAAAGCTGCTTTAACATACTAATAAACCCGTGGTATTGACCTTCTTCAGTCTTCTTCACTAACTTCTGTGGGAAAGGAAGTGGAGGTCTAGGCATGGGAACAACTTTCTGGGTTATCTCCACTTCCTTCTTTGTTTCATTCTCAGACTCTCCATTTAACTCAATCACATAATCATTTTTACTACCCCATACGGTATAGGTGGATCAATGGTTTGCTTACCCCCTAGAGTAGTGACTACCACACAATTCCCATAATTATTTGGATTTTGGATGGTGTTGCTAGGAAGTATGCCAGGTTGACGTGTGTTTATTGTAGTGGACAACTGAATCATCTGCTACTCAAGATGCTTGATTGACATTGCATGGACGTCAACATTTTGACCAATACTAGACAAATCATTTCGCATCTCCTTCACATTCTCATCAGTCGAATCAAACCTCTTTATCATCTTCTGCATCATATATTCAATACGTGACATATTACCTCCAGCTTCCCTATTACTAGATTCTCAATTTTGAGGAGGAAAATAAGGTCCAATCCGATCGTTTCTATTGCCATAGTTGTTCCGGCTGTAGTTGTTGTCGCGATTGTAGTTCCTATCCCGGACATATTGACCTTCTCGGTTGTAGTTGCCATAGTTCCGACCTTGGTTTCCTTGCCCTTGGTGCCAATTATCTGAGTTGGAACCTTGGGCATTGGCTCGAAAACCCCCTGTCTGATCATTCACCAAATAAGCATCCTCCTCGTAGTAATATTCCTCCTCTGGTGGTGTTGGAGTCTTGGTCAAGTAATTAACCACATTTACCTTTTCTGCATTTCCGCTCACATGCTTCAGGACCAACCTCAGTTCTGTCCTCATCTGAGCCATTTCATCACGAATATCATCAGCAGATTGATTAGCTGCAGCTTGGACTGCAAATGTGTTTCTCCTAGTATCTGACTTTCTAGTGCTCCAAGCTTTATTGTTTCAGGAAATTTTCTCTAGTTTCTCAGCGATCTGCTCAAAAGTGCACTCACCATATGAACCTCCAGCGATGGTATCGAGCATAACCTTACTATTGTCATCCTGACCTTAGTAGAAGTATTCCTTTAGCGATTCATCATCAATGCGGTGATTCGGGATACCTCTTATAAAAGCAGTGAACCTGTCCCAGGAACTACTCACAGACTCTCCAGGTAGTGCTACGAAATTGTTGAGTTTATCTTTGTGGTTCAGCTTCTTTGACACTGGAAATAATCTTGCTAGGAACATCTCAGTTAATTGGTCCCATGTATAGATTGAGTTATAAGGGAGCTCAGTAAACCACACAGTAGCATCGCCGGTCAATGATAGAGGGAATACTCTCAATCCAATGATATCCATGTCCAAGTCCGGTCGACCCACACAACTTTTGCAAACACTCCTCAGCTTGGCTACATGAGCATGTGGATCCTCCAGTACCAAACTAGTAAACAAACCCCTCGCTGTAAGCATCTGCATCAAACTGCTGGTCACCACAAATGTATGCCCCGGAGGTAGAGGGGGTAGAACAAGAGGTCCGTCAGATTCAGTAGTATTAAAGTTGACCCTATAGTTATCACGCATTCTTGGTCCTGGTGGATCATGTACCCTCACTGCATCTCTTAGTAGATTATCAGCTTGAACCTAATTATTCTCATCACCAATTCTCGGAGGCTGCAACCCAACTGCATCACCTAAATTTCCTCCAATAGGATTGACTGGGACTCCTTGGTTATTCATTCTTCGCAAAGTTCTGTTCAATTCTAGATTGTAAGGAGTAAGTGGTTCACCTTGGCTCCATGTACTTGGCATACACTAGAGTAGGAACCTGAGAGAAACAAACACAAAAGAAAAAGTAAAATTAGAAAATATTTGACTAAAGTTCAAAAATGTAGTTAAACTTAATCTAAAAGCCTTATTCCCCGACAGCGGCGCCAAAATTTAATACGCTCAAATTACACCTCCCTAAAGAAGTATAAGCGATCGTTATCAAGTAAAGAACCCAACTTATAGGTTGGGGTCGATCCCAAGAGGAATATGGTTTAGACTTAACTTTAACCCACAAATATATTCTTTTAGCCAACCTATTTCCGAAACAAGTAATTAAAAGGGAGGGGATTTGTGAAACAAATTCTGAAAATTATGTGACTAATCAGTGAGCAAGATTCAAACTTTGGTTGTTATCAAGATGAGAGAGAAACTAGGGTGTACGTGTTCCCCATAAGCTCATAACGCGGTAATCCTGGTAATAGCAATCCTTTCCTAGTGTATTACATGCAAAGTGATAAGTTAGGTATCTTTAATTCCTTGGTCTGACAACTAGAGAATTTCACCCCGCACCTTGGTTCGGCTACGTGTATATAATTTACTAACCCTTACCGTTACCTCATATTAGACATCACATCGATGTATGGCTTAGTTTTCACCCTCGCACCAATTGACATTAGACTATTAGATAGTATCACACTAAATCTATGTTGATAATTCTTTTCTTATTAACTACCTCTTCGGTCCGACAAATAGCAACAAGGCGAGTTCTAACGCGTGCACTCGTTAAAAAGACTTCTAAACAAAAGAATTATCAATGCATGCAATAACACTATTTAAGAATTACTTATTTACTATTCATACTTTGTTAATCGCTCATGGTTCCCACAACCCTAGTCGTGGATTTAGTTACCCATAATAGCAAGAACACAATTCATAATTTTAGATGAAGAAATCATTAACTTACGTAATGAGAAGAATAAACCCATAATCTAAACTTGAATTCCAAAGTCAAAATCTTCAAAACGAACTTAGGAAATCAAGAATTGCTAAAGTTGCAAGTTAATCTCCAAAGCCAAAAACTAGAACTAAAATAATAAAGTCTAACCCCCAAAAACTCTCTCATCTTGATAACAACAAAAGTTTGAATCTTTCTTACTAATTGTTCACATAACTTTCAGAATTTGTTTCATAAATCCCCCTTTAATTATTTATTTTGGAAGTACGTTGACTAGACGAATATAATCGTAAGCTGAACTTAAGTCTAGACCTTATTCCTCGTTGGATCAACTCGAACCTCCAAGTTGGGTTCTTTACTTGGTAACGATTGCTTATACTTCTTTAGGGAGGTGTAATTTGAGCGTATCAGACTCCAAATCAAACACCTCATCCACAATATCGATATAAATATCATACATACCCTTGTTATAATATCCAACCTACATATTTTCAAACTCCTCTACCCAAACAACAACAAAACTACAAAATAGACCAAATTTGAAAAGAAGCCCATCAAGAACTATACTCCTTTAGTTGAACCTATAGCCTAAATCTATGAAAGGCTCAAGGTGGCTGGCTATCTTACACCTATTCCTGCTATGAACCCAGATACTCAATCCAAATGGTATGACCCCAACAAGATTTGTGACTATCATTAAAGGATGAAGGGGAACACTATTGAAGCTTGTCATTCTCTTATAGATAAAATTCAAAACATGATTAATACCAAGGCAATACACTTGAAGGATCATACGCCAAATGTATCCAACAATCCACTTTCAAATCACCAGTGAATAATTTGAAAGTCGAGATTTATTTTGTCAAGGTTGCTATATTCATACTTGAAAATGAATGACAAATTTTGGTCCAAGCTTATTATTTCAAATGCTATTGAGAAGTATTTTATTTAATGTCTTTGTTTATGATTTTTTGCTTTGTAGTAGAACTATGATCATCATGATTCCCATTTAAGAGGGATATATAGGCACTCATATGGAGTTCGATCTTATCATAATAAAATTTCTTATTTTCCCTATGAGCATATAACTAGGATAAAATTTTTGAGAGTATCTCAAAAAAAATTAAACAAGCATTCTTTTGCTGTCACGACCTGGGATCACCCCCTAGTCGTAACCGGCGTACTCGACCTCGAAGAAGTCTAATACAAGCCTCTTAGCATTCATTCATCGCATAGACACTAAAACCATAAGGAATTAAAAACTTTCTTTACCAAGAAAACATTTCATTAAAAAAAAA
>JAJOOR010033930.1:0-13550 GCA_036250505.1 Solanum acaule | reverse complement strand
AAACGACCGGAGAAGAGAGCCGGGGAGAGGAGGGTGATGATGGCAAGTATACCAAATATAGTAATGGTGGTTAGGTAAAAGATACACCAGTATGGTTGATCACAGAAGATATAGTAAATTGGGCAAAAGAAAGAAGAGACTATCATAAGTGAAATGCCAGCATAATCTAATCTCCAGAAGAAGAGGTTATATCTAAGTGAGTGACAAGCAAATAAATGGGAAAGAGTGCTGGAAATCAAACAACCCATAGCTCCTCCTAAGAAAACAAACCAAGGCCATATGGCTACTTCATAACCATCTCTATTTATGTCTAGAAATGATGGATTTGTTATTTGTCTGGCATAAGAGTCCTGCATTCAAAAGATTAAACTATATGATGCCTTGTTTTTGTTTTGCAGGTCAAAATCTACACATAAGTGAAACCAAAGGCGATTTCTGTTTGTTCAACTGAATCCAATATTTTGACGTGGAAAACAAACATATATATATATATATGTGTGTGTGTGTGTGTGTGATAAATCACTAAAATTACAACAAATATTAAAATTTGAACTCATAACCTCAAAAGTATAATTAATTCAATACTAAGAACCTTAAAAAATTGAATCCGTCAAGTTTAAATTTTGGATCCCACCTATGCTCAAAACAAGCTGCCCAGGAGAAAGTGGTTGCATTCACTTTATTTGGAGTATGAGTCGAGGGTCTATTAGAAACAATTTGGAAATCTTAGTAGCTTAGTTGGTTGGCGATCTGAACTTTTACCTTGTTGAAGAGGATCCGATTCCCCATCTAGTAATTCTCTAACACCAATTTTTTTAAAAAGAAATATATCAAAAACCGTCTCTCTACCTGTGCATACGTCTTACTTTCTCTAAACTCTACTCTACACTAGGTACTAGGTATGTTGTTTGTTTGTTGTTTTCAAGAAGCATCTTCCATTCCACTAAACAATGAAAGATGTAATGTACTAACTAAATTTTTAAAAACTCCTAAAATAAACAACAATAACAAAATTTTATCGTACACACACCACGTGGATATAAATAAACATTTCAATTTTTCTTTATTTACCAACAACAAAAAATCCTCAATTGTTTCCTCCACTATTCACGGAAGATAAGACAGGAAAAAAAACAAAAAGAACAACAAAAGCACCAAATTAGGAAAATATAGAAAAACAAACCAAATGCATGTGATATACAGCTAAAATAACTCCTAAACACCTCTAGCTCTAATCAATCCAAAATTGCAAATTTATCAGCACATTAAAATCTAAATTAAGCAATAAAAGGTACTAGATTTTTTTTGTGTTTGACTAGACATGAAATTTAAGGAAAATTTTGGAATTTGTGATATAAAGCAGATATTTATGTGTATAAAATATTTCATTAAGATAAAATAAGAAATTTAAAATTAATTTTCAATAAATACTTTTGGAAATATGTTCTCTGTCTTTCTGTTAATTATTATTAGTAAATTTTAGTTTTGGTTCTTTCTTTTTTTGTTGACAAGATTATATATTATATTCCTTCCGTCGTTAAAAATCTGTCTTGAAATATTTGTTATTTTAAAAGTTCAAAATAAAATGAATTATGTTTTCCTTATTTTATTCTTAGTACTAATTATATTTTAAAAATTACAAATACCTTAATTCTGAAAAAATTATATCTTAAGACATAAATAAATGTAATATCTTCAAACATCCCTCCTAATTAATCTCTTATTTTAATTTGTCTGTTTGATTTTGATTTGTCAGAAAGTGTATATATTTTTTGAATCTAAATGTATCAAAATATTCTTTAATCTTATGGTCTTAACTCTTAAACATGTCATATGAAATGTTATAATTTTTTTTTAAAAAAAGTAAAACAAACAAATTGAAACGATTGAGTATTATTTTTGTAAGAGACGTAAAAAAAAAAAAAGAGCAACTTGATGCACTAAGCTCATGCTATATGCGGGATTCGAAAAGGGCCGAACTATAAGAATTTATTGTACGTAGTCTTAAACTATATTCGTGAAATGGCTCAAACTCATATCCTCATAATAACAACTTCACCAATTACGTTAATGTTTCTCTTCTAATTTTACGAAGGACGTGTAAATGAAAAACACAATAAAGAAGGAACTAGGGAGTGTATACGTGTAATCAAAACAAAAGATCCTAATAAAACGTGTTACCTACAATACCCCTAACATTTCGCGCCAATATATACAAAGTTGATCGGAAATCTCACCGGGAAAGAATCGCCGGAGCTATTATTCTTCATATTCATCCATTCTCCATCACTCGTTCCTCTGTTCATCATCATCCAATTTCAGTTAAAAAATGACCAAAATAGACACAAAACACCGTCGAAATTAATTCAAAAAACGGAACCTGAAAACTCCGGCGAACAAATTCTCCACTGTCGTCGTCTTCTCCGTAAAACTCATCACCGTCAATGTCACAAATACCACAAATCCTCCCAAATGCCTAATCAAAAACACAAAATCCCCAAAAAAAAATCAGAAGAAAATTAAATCTCAAATCGCCGAAAATTAATTCTCCTCCTTACGTCCAAATATTCAGCGTTTCATTATGCCATGAAAATAAGCTGAGAGCAATATCCTTCAAAGGCCATTCACATCGATAATAATCTCTGATGAATTCGTTATCCTGAAGATATTCAGGTAATGCTTCGTATTTTACCAATTTTTTTCTCCGATCTAATTTCTGATCGTTTTCTCTAATTGTTTTATCGATTCGATCTGCTGAGTCGACTCGTTCGCCATCTCTGAGTTTTGAAATCTTCTTTCCTCTTCGTTTCATTTTAGCGAACGAGCGAGTTTGAGCTCCGACGAGTTGATCTCAGCCCCCGGCGAATTTTCGCCGGAAAACTTTGAATTTTTCGCCGGAAAGCTTTGAATGAACGTGTTTAAAAAAATGCTAATTTTGTATCAAATGTGAAAGCTAATTGAAAGTTGGCAAAGACACACAAATATTTATAGTAGCAAATGACGTGCAGCCACTAATTATTATTATTATATTTAAAATAAGATAAAATAAAAAAGTAATTTTTGGATTAGTTATTTTTTTAATTTTTGTTTTCCAGGGTGTTTTTTGTTTTCATTAATAAAAGAGAAACACCGATAAATATGGTGTTTAAGTTCTATGTACTGACATTATAAAAAAGTATTTATACGATCGTAGAATACGATCACAGTCACAAATAAATCATTGTAATAAATATTTATTTATTATATGATAAACGATAATAAGAAATAATTGATTGTAATAAGTTAAACTACACTCATCGTATAAGTATTTTCTAATTTAACATAACATAGTAGATTTACTTCCCATATATTCACAAGTTATAAATATGTGTTTTTTTTCTTTCCATAGTAATTTTCCTTAATTAGTGTATCTTTCAATTTATTAAACTAAATTATCAATATTTACAATTCAATAATGAACATAATGTTTATGCATAGTGTCATTCAATAATATAATATATCTTTCAACATTTTAAACAATAACATATTCTATGAAATCGATCTGAGAAGATAAGGTGTACGTTCATTTTATACCTAATTTTATAGGATAAAGAGACTATTTTCGATACATGAATATCCTCTGGGTGAGATATAACGATGAAGCGTACCCAAATCTTATCTCTATTTTTATAAGATAAATAGACTATTTCTGATACATTCTCAAGAGTATCTTATATGTGGGATATAAAGATAGAGTGCACACAGATCTTATCTCTATCTTTACGGCTCTTTATTTTTGATACAATTCTCGAGGATATCCTATGGATGAGATATGGAGATGGTGTGTGCTGCGTCGCAAATTTTATCTCTACTTTTGTAGAAAGGTTATTTCCGATAGAGCCTCAAATTAAAAATAAAATAAAAATAGATTTGACATCTTCCATCATTTTATTTTTTAAGTTAAGAATTGTTTTTTTTTTTGGTAAAGAAATGGCAGTCCATTTTAGTGTGAGTTATATTCAAAAAAAAGAAATGAAAATTTTAAGATGAGGGAAGGTGAGAAATGTTATTTGAGTGATGTGTTAATTTTTAAATATTCTTGGTAAAATAAAGTTGGTGGATTCACGTGCTATTATGTTATCTATGGTTTAATCTTAAAAGATTGTTAAGACGTGAGGAAATGTTCTTTTGCTTTCTCACTCAACTCGTCCGATAATATCGATATTCGATTAAATTCAGATTCGCATATTGTACATGATTCTTTTTTGTCATTTTTAAAATTTTAAATTTAAAACTTCTGATTAACGATAAAAAGATTTTAGTCATTCTATCACAACCTATATTAATTATTAAGACCCTTTCATCATCATTCAAGATGTGTTTGATATAATAAAGGTTTTTTTTTTTTTTTTTACGAAAAATACTTTTCTTGAAATACAATCAAGAAAATATTTTCAAGTCTTTGGTTTGTTAGGAAAGAATATTTTCTAACAAGATATATATTAAAATTAATAATAATATCAACAAATTGGAGTGTTTTGATGGAACTTTTACATACTACTAAAAATTAATATAGTGTGTCATTGTTAGTCAAAGTAAATAATATGAAGTTAACAGTTACTACTAAGATAAATCGTAAAGTAAAATGTTTAGCCCATAAATGAAGGGAAAATGACTTTTATCATGTCAAACATTGAAAAAATAAATTAATTAGATCAGACATTTTGAATATCGAATAGTTAAATCAAAGGGTCTCAATCACCAAAGACTTCTATATGAATATATTTTCCTTAAATCATTTTCCCTCGGATCAAGCACACACAAAAATTCTAATTATATTCGAATCGACAAAATAATTTTTTTCTAGATAAGAAGTGTTCAACTCTTTAAGTGACCCTCGTTCCTAGTTTATACAAATCCAGACTAATTAGACCAAGCTTTTTGAACATCAAATGGCTAAATAAAAATGAAAAAGATAAAAAGCAAAATATAACTTTTTTGATTTTCTTTAATTTTTTTTTGTGTTTGACTATTAATTGAATTTTATTGGTTTTATTACTCAGAAAAGAAAAGTGCTCTGCTGGCTTTTGCCTAAGATTCGTTGGGGCATATTGTAAGATTCCTTAAGAGCATAATTGGAAGTAAATAATCTTTATATTTTATTGATCTCAAAATACTTATCATGTTTGATCGCTTTTCAAGTGTCAATAATCTTTATAGTTAAATTAGATTAAATTAAAACTAAATCAATAATTTACATATATGAAAATTATACAAAAAAAATTGTGAATCGTAATTTTTTTCCATATCAATATGATGAAAAAATACGTGTTAAAATATTGATAAAAATTTATATAGTTTAACTCTCGAAAAATGAAACATGATAAGTATTTTGAAATAGACGAAGTAAATACTTGAAAGATTTTCCTAACTTAAAGTAATTGTGCGTGTGTATATATATATATATATATATTATAGTTTCTCATTATAGTTTTTATTTTTCAAAAATAGGATTCAACCCAACAAAGGCTCAATCCAAAGAAAATAAAATAAAGACCATAAATAATTAAAAATAAAAGACAATAAAATACAAATGGACAAAAGTTCATCCATCAATCGAAAAAAGGAAGCTTCAAAGGAACCTTCCACCAGTATCTAATTATAGTTAGATTCGTTATATTAGTTAAATTTTCTTTTCAATCGAGTTTTGATGATGTGTTATATTATATGTTCTGCAATATTATTTTATCGTTACGATCATAAAAAATCAGGATAAATTAATAATGTCATTATGGAGTTCTTTTAATCATTTTGTTTAATTTTTTTAAAACAAATATTCTAGTTTCTAGGTATTAGGAGAAGATTAATTTTATGATTAGAAGTAACGTTTAAAAACAAATCCAAATCTTTACTAAGAGAAGCAAAATAAGGATCCCTCTTTAAGAAATTGAAGCAATACATTTTGTAATTTTAAAGTAACTAATCATAATCATGTTGCTTTGTTTATCCCAAACAAGACAACTAGCTTAGCCTTGTATTTAAGCCACCAATAGTCAATTTTTTTAAATAAAATAAATTATGTTAAATATTACACCACAAAGGCAAATTGGTTAGGGTAAAAGTAAATATACTAGAAAAATGTAAAATTGATTCAGAAGAAAAAGATTGGCTCACATGGTGTTGAATCCTAATTAGTTAAAGTCGAAGGTAAGTTTTACAGAACAATTATAAAAAAGGAGATGTTGGACGGCTAAAATTTGATATATTCATAAAAAATGAGTGTGATTGATATGTGTGATATGAATTGATTTTAAGATAGATCTAATTTGACATGATGTTAGAATCAAACCCATTGAGTTTGATCATGTGTGACGTTATGAGTATAGTATTTCTGATCCTTAAATGTCACGCTTCGGAACCCAAATAGAGAATGACTAGTTTGAGTGTGAAAAGGAAGGGTATTGATAAGAATGATCCCACATCGGATCAGGACAAGAACTTTGAGCTCTTTATAAGTCGTGGATAATTCTCCTTCTATTAAATTAGCTTTTGGGGTGACTTAGTTTGACAAAATGCAAATGCTAAAATTGATGTGCAGGATCATAAGGAGGTATTAAAAAGAGACGAGCTAGACCTAAACACAATAAAAGAAAAAGATTATTAAAGAGAGACGAGTTAGACCTAAACACAATGAAAAAAAAAGATTCATATATATGATATTCGATCTAGTAGTTGAGAATATACTTTAGTCTTGTCAGAGAACTTTTAATAATATATTTCAATTTCAATTTATTAAGAACTGACACTAATTTAAATCATCTTTTAGCATAAAGAGAACTTCTATTGCTATTGCAAATATGGCTCAAAATTTGTTTATTTTATCCTTATTTATTTATGTATTATGATATATTTTACTTCATTGAATATCTACTTTATTTATGTTTCATCTCTTTATATTTGAGTGTAGTCTTTAAGGACAATTATTATTAAAATTAAAAATAAAGATAAAAATAAAATAATAGAATGAAAAATAATTAAAATTTTTTTTTTTTTAAAAATCATAACAAATAATTTGAAACAAAGGAAGTAGATACTACTATTTTCTGAATTAACAGTGATTATCAATGAGATTCCAAAGATAAAATCAAATAATATAATATTTAAGACTGAGGAAGTAGGATTAAATTAATTAAAAGGCTGCAAGATTCACACGTTGATAAATTGATAGAGATAAACAAAGAGAAAAATCAGAAAATAGTTGAAGAAATCTAAATCTCAGAGCAAAATCTCTAAGATTATTATATTAGATATTTACAAACCAATTCAACTAGTTATAGTTGGCAAATCCTAATAAAATTTTCTTTCTTTATATCCGATATTAAATTTAGTGACTCGACTAATTTGAATTCATCACACAAGGTTCAATTGTAAGGCCTTGGGTAAGTTGAGGCGAGAAACACATTAGTTAAGTGGAGCCTCCTTTTAGAATTAATTGATAATTATTTGATAATAATGCAAGAATCCTTTTCACATTTACATAATAAACAAAGAGAAATAATAGTAATTTTTTTTTAAAAGACCTTAGATTGAAAGAATCTAGGGAAATCACAACATGGAGACCATAAGCACACAACAAAATTGGTGGAATGGAGAAAAAAGGTGGACCATTTTTCGACTTTTGTGTATTTTTTCATATTGATATTTTCTGTATCGTTTCAATTTTATAGGATATCCTCGAAGGAATGAACATAATTGCTCAAGTTCTGTCATATGTATTGTAAAGGCCTTATTTAGTTGAACTTCTTAAAAGCCCATTGCGAAATGGGCTGCTTGCAAAAAATTGGGTTTTCATCTGAAAAAGCAAGTTAAGGGAGAACTGTTTTATTAGATATATATTCATACCATATATATTAATTCTATTTATACTTTTAAATAATTATATATTGTATGATTAATTAAGAATTATTTTTTCTATCAGATATATTAAAATAGGAAAAGAGGAAAGCGAGATAAGGAGAGAGATAGTCATGTACTCTAGATACATGTGAATCAGACTAGACACATGTATTTGTGTGTATCCGGTATGATTCACATATATGTGGAACACCATATATATATATAAGAGAGTGACAAGCAAGATGAGAGGGAGGCGAGCGAGATTTGTCGATGTATTCTAGATACGTGTGAATCCACTTGAATACGGTGTATCTAGAATAAATAACACCTAATTTTGACCTCATGTATTTGGACGTACTGAATACACCAAAATCTGATAAGATTTCTAATATTATAAACTAGAGTGTATCTAAGTAATTAGCTCCTAAGCTAGTGAGATTTCACTAAGTTTCCCCGATTTTTATCATCATGCTGGATCATACTAAGTTTTTTTAAATTGACATGTATTGTAACTTATGGTGGAAGCTTACAATATGTCGATTTCTATAGCATAACAATAACAATAACACTAACATATTGGTGCAATTTTTAAGTGGATATGTGCACAATCTTATTGCTATCTTATGAAGCTAGATAATTTATTTCTGATAGACCATGCAATCAAGTAAGACATAGAAAAAAAATTAGAATATAAAGTAAATACAAAATTGAAGAATAAGATAGTAAGAGAGTAACAATAACAATACTAAAAAAAAGAACTAGGCAACACTTGACTACCTACTAACCTTCTACCCTAATTCTCAACCTCCATATCTTTCTAATTAAGATTGTGAATTTCTCTTAAACTTCTTACGTCTACACTAATTCTCCTTATACCCACTATATAGTTAGCCTCTCACACATTTTCACCGGAAATTCATGCATCTTTTTTTTTCCACATACTCGAATCATCCCAACTTCGCCTTTCTTATCTTATCCAATATAGAGGTCTTGTCTCGAATAACTTCATTCTGATCCTATCTCTCTTAATATGCTCATACATCTGATTCATCTCAATATTCTTTAATCTTTTGAATAGCGAGTTCGTGATGATCAATATTTTACCCCATATAATAATACCATATAACTATCACTTTATAGAACTTACATTTAAGATTCGATGACACATTCTTATCACACGAGACCTCAATATGTCTACTTTTTACAATATAGTAACCTCACCTTCTCCATAAAGTTATATATAGTCCCAAACTCTATGCTAAAACCCTCAAAGCAAAAACCCCTCACACAACAATGGCAGTACTCACTTCTTCTTCTCAAAATCTCCAAGTCCACCGTTTTCCTCAAGATCACTATATTGACTCCCTCCGTTGGCTCCCTCAACTCTCCGCTTTCCACCGTCACATCATCCTTGCAGCTTTCGATTCCGAATCCTCAACTTCTTCACTCCAAATCTTAAACAGTTCAAATTCAAGCTCAAACCCACCAGAACTCACATTTCAATCTTCACTCACAACCCCATCAAGAATCACTTCATTGACAACTTCGCAAAACCCCAATAAACCCCTTATAGCTGCTTCCACGTTTTCGGGTTCGCTGTTGCTTTATACAGCTGATTTGGTTAATGGGTCGTTGGAATTTGTGGATTCGGTGGATGAAAAGGGGTTTCATTTGGGTCGGGTTAATGGGATTGATGTGAGTGAAAATGGGTCGGAGTTTGTGAGTGTTGGGGAAGATGGGAGGATTAATTGGGTGAGTTTTGTTGGAGGGAGGTTGAGTACTAGGAAGGTATTTGATAGTAATGGGTTGGTTTCGTATGGCGCAGTGAAGTGGGCGTCTCCGGTGGAGTTTGTGAGTGGTGGATTGGGATTTGGTCTGCAATGGTGGGATCAACGACGCCCCGGTGGACCTGTTTCACAGTTTAAAGCTAATTGGTAATGGGATTTTAGCTGCATTGCTATTCATTTCTTGTATATATTGATATCTGAGCTTTTTGGTTGAATGTTCATGAATGCATATATCCATGGTGTATTATTTGTGGTTCTTTGTTAATTGGTTTTGGTAGACTTCTTACTTGTGGAATATTTGATAACAAAGTACTGAAGTGAACTGAAGTTGATGTGAAGTGAAGATGCTGACTTTTTATTGCAAAATTACCGTGGCGTCTCAGCTATCACCTATAGGTCTAAATCTTAGTTAAAGTAGATAAGAGGGAGCCTGGTTGGAATGAGGGAATTGAGCCATTATATATTTAAACAGATGATATGTTTCAGCTTAGAGCTATGCTACTATCTTGATATTGAGCTGTTGAAAGAAAACACAAAAGGAGGAGAAAAAAGTAATCTTTTACCCATCTCTTTAGCATGGACTTGCAATTTGGATCTATCTCGGCCCATAAAAAATAGAAGATAAATTTTCTGTTGATTTTCAACTCCTTAGTCATAGCATGGAAGACTCTCTCTTTGTGATTCTATGATATACATCTTTTACCTGGCTAGACTGTTGTTTCGTATTGTATTGAGGTGAACTTCTTTTTTTTTGAAAGTGTGTTTGACTACATCGCAGGACACGTGGAACTACTTCTGGAATTGTACATTCAATTGATATTCATCCATCAAGAAAGCATACTTGTCTTGTAAGCTGATATTCCTGCCTTCCGTTTTAACTCTTGATTAACAATGCTTGTCACCCCTCGTTCCTTGACCCTTTTTTCCTTTTTGATAACGGTGGTATTTGGTTAGCTTGTGCATACAACTTACCTGATATAATCAACCGGATACCTATTACCTTCTATCAACTAAGCTACCAGGAAACTCTACCTAACAAGACTTAGGCAAATGAGAAGTATTTTACCTAGTTTGTCTTTTTTGTGATTCCAACCATGGCCAAGGTCGTCAGCAGATCTTTGACCACTAGTTCACCCCTCATTCCCTACCTTAACAAGCTGAAACATAAAACTTCAATTACAGTTTTAATAGCTAGCAGAAGGTGAACTTATGGTTAAATGGAACATAATTTTGAGAGGTGATAACTAAGAGAAGAAAGGCTGTGACTGACTACCTTGACTTTCAGTTGCTGATAAAATTGAAAGATTGTGCCACTTGAATGTGGTTAAAACATGTATTGATATTATCAGAAATTCTAAAGTAGTGAGGGAATCATGAGTGGCATTGCTGACAAGGAGTGCACCAGTGCCATTCAACGTCATAACTAGACTAGCAGAATATTTTTTCACATAGAAAAACTGTAGCTAATTGTCTATACAGATGTTTTCACAAGTATGTTATTTGTATTTAACCCGTGATAGATCTGATGGATTCCCTTCAACAAATTCTTAATTGAAAGTTCATTTCTAAGAAATATGCTGAAGTCCAAAACTCAAGGGACCAAGTAACTGAAGTATCTTCTTTTCCTATTTTATTTTTTTCTCTTTTTTTTTTTTGGAGATGGGGAGGGGAATGAAGTGGAGATTATTAGAAGCAAAATAACCAGGTCATTAGTACTAAGGTCAATTATTTTCTAGGTTATGACTGAGAATGCCTGGATGTTTGCTTGTTCAGCTTGCAAGGTTGTTTCAAGTTTAATGTCTATAATTCTACTATGTTTTTGAAGGCAGGAGGTTCCTCTGGTACTGTGTTTGCATGGGATCTTCGCTGGCAACAGCAGCCTATAATGCTTTCTGGTGTTGGAACCAGTGATTTGTCCATTCTTTCACCATCAGAAAGTGATGTTTGGGAGGTCCAGTATGACAACTATACTACTTCATCCAACTACCGAAATGTGTCAGAATCACGTGTTCTTCCTGCCATGATTTGCTCAGAGGATGGCATTCTTGCCGTAATTGAACAAGGTATAGAACATAGACCTTCTTTTCCGTGTTTTTTCGTGTATGAGTTGTTTCTGATGGTCTCGACTGGTTTGGTTCGTCTTTGTTTGCCCCAGGTGAAGAACCCGTCGAGCTTCTTGCTGAACCTTGTGCCATCAACAGCTTTGACATCGATCGACAAAACCCATCAGTATGTGAAACCTTATCCGATGATAACTTCGATGTGCTTACGTTCTTTAAGAGCATCATTTCAAGATGTTTGGTTGCAAATAATAGTATATCATTGAAATAATGGGGGAAGAATATTGGAAAACTTGTTTGAGAGTATTTCAAGTAAAATAATGGTTTTCACTTGCAAAACTTCAACTTTTTACAAGTGAAACTCATGTCCAAACACCATTTCAACTTTCAAATACTCTTAATTCCCTATTTTCAACTTCAATTGAAGTGAGATTAGAATATCACCATCAATACCTCTTATGTCCGAGATAATCCTATACACCCTAGCAAATGTGAATTGAGTAGTATATCAGAAACCTGAAGCAGGGGCAGGAGGATCATCTGATCTTAGCATGATCCTCTACTCAACCAAACTGATAGAGAAGGTTGGACCAATCGAGATAGGAAGTGAGGCTTGTCACCAGACCAGGGGGAAGGGGAGTCGGGTAAAACTGTATTTGCTGAGCCAAGCAACAACAACAAACCCAGTGTAATCCCACATGTGGGGTCTAGGGAGGGTAGAGTGTCCTTACCCCTACCTTTGAGAAGGTAGAGAGCTTGTTTCCAAGTTGGACCAAAATCAACAGAGATTGGTGTTGCAAGGGCAAAGTGAATATCACTTTGCTCTGTGTGTCCAGGCGCCAACGGATTCATCTTTTGCCTTGCTTGACATTTCTTTTTCATATCAACCTATTAATGATATGCATTTAACATCAAGAACATTATTACCTTGCAGGACATTGTTTGTAGTTTGGAGTGGGAGTCCATAGCCATCTTGACAAGGTCTTGACTGCTTCTTCTGAAGATGAGAACTTTGGCTATACAGCAGCAGATTTTGTTGTATTTTTAATTTGCTATATGGTTGAATTCTTCTGTTAATTATAATTATTATGAGCATGTGTGTTTTTGTAAAGGAAAAATGTTGGCAAACCTGAAGGATTTACAGATATGTATTTGATAATATTGACCAACTTTAGTGGTACATATAGAGTTATTTTTAGGTAATTTGACTAATCTCTTTTACATCAAATATTAACTGAAGACTTTATGCAACACTATATGCTTCAACTAGAAAGTCAACCCAACACTCGCTAGAATGATAAGTATTTTTTTTATTTCTATTTAGAGGTTTTGAGTTGAGCTTTAATTATGAAGTCATTTTTGTTAGATCTCCAATTTAGGATTTGTATCAATGTAAATATTGAATATCGGATGAAAATAAAAGAATTAGAAAGCCCATTAAAGTTTATGCCAAATAGTTTTTAATTTACACCCACTTGATTAGTGAGATTGGGAGGGTTAGTATTCTCTTAAGACGAGAGTAGAACATATTATTGAAAGTCTCAATTTCTATTCGTCAAAGTGGAGATTTTAATTTCAAAAGGTATTTAACTTCTAGGGTCATCGTCAATCACGAGGAGAGAAGAATGAACTACTTAAAATCTCAATTCCTATTCGCTCAAGTGGAGAGTTCAACTCAAATCTAATAATCCCAAACAAGTCAATATACTATTTTAACTAACATATGCTTATTTAGTTGAAGTCATATTGGTTAAAGCTACTAATTAAATCCTCCCGACTCATCAAAAACACAATACATTTGCACACCGGGGGGGGGGGGGGGGGGGGG
>JAJOOR010033929.1:0-13765 GCA_036250505.1 Solanum acaule | reverse complement strand
CCCCCCCCCCCCCCCCCCCACGCACCCCCAATCCCCCAAAAAAAATTAAAGTTTGTTTTTAAAAAATATTTTCAATTTCAAAAATTATTTTCTAGTCTAGTAAAAATTAAAGATATCTCTCAAAAAAAAAAAATTCATTCATAAATTAAACACTAAAAATCTTTTCCGAAAAATATTTTCTACTCACCAACCAAACATGAGAAAATAAGTCAAAAATCAACTTGTTTTCCAGAAAAACATTTTCCTCCATACCAAACCACCCTATATTCTGATTCATGGGCGCATACTTTATTTTCCTCCTGCCCTTTTGTTTCTCTTTTTTACTCTTCTTCTCTTTCTTCATTTCTCTCGTTTTATGTTTTCTTTTATTTAATTTTATTTTAAAATCAGTTCAACTTCTCCTTCAGTTTATACGAATGAAAATAATTATTATTCTTATACTTATTTGTTTTATAGAATATATTTTCCAAATTATAATTTTTAGTATTATATAATTAAGGTCCCTATACTTAAAAGGCTATAAACATAAAAAACAAATCAAGTTAATTATTTGAATGGTCACTTATGTCATGAAAATCGACCACTAAAATTATTTTTATTTCTTTTTCTCTCATTTTTCATTTATTGTACTTTAAAAAATTTCGCCTTCATATTTTGTGTCTTTTTTAACTTCTACTTTTAGCACCCATTTAAGCATAAAAAATTATTTATAAAATAATTTTCACTTTATTTAAAAATTAATTTTTGACCATAAAAATTTAAAACACAACCTTTTCTTTTTAAAGGTATATTTTAAATTTGGAAAACATGTTCATATAATGTGTTTTTTCAACTCACTTTCACTTTTGAAATTGTATTTATATACAATATGAACATTTTTATTTTGAATATTTTTTTTGCAAAAATAAAACATAACTCTATTTTCAACTCTAAGGCATATATTTCAATACAGTTAAAAAATATATGAATTATATAGTCAAACACCTAATAATAATCGTAACCATGCTTTCTATGTTTATAACTTCTAAATATTTAATGTGTAGTTTAGTAACAAGTGTTTGATATATACACATAATTCTAGTTTTATTAATAATATTTTTGAAATTTAAAATTTAATTATTAATATTTTATGTAGTTATTTAATGATAAAAATAACAATTTTAAAAAATATTTTCTATTAAAATAAATAATTAAAAAAAATACCTTAAATTTATATTTTGGAAAGAACAAAAAATGAGAAAAAGAAGGAAAGTGAAAAGTAAGAAAGAGAAACAATGCCAAAATGGAAAATAAAGAATGGGTCCCGGACAGGTCAAAATATAATAATAATAAAATAATAGCCTCATACAACTAGTACTAGTTGAGCCTCATACATAATAAAATTTTTCGGTTTATTCCTTTCTTAGAGGCGAAACTTGGAACTCTATATATTGAAAATCTCTCTTCTCATACCAAGAAAACAATAGAACCCACAATGTAGTTGTTTAGAGACTTTTGTTATGGGGATATTTTCTCGTTATAGTTTTTATTAGTTTTTAACTATGTAGGCCAGTTGGCCCTATCATATAATAATATTATGTTTTTTAGTATAGTTTTATTTGTCACCTAATTTATCAACCATATAATAATCAATTATAAGCTTCTGTATAACGGCCTAATCATTTTCGAATCCAACAATACATATATCACATATATCGAATGATAAATGTTCAGGATAGAAAACAAGAGTACAATAAAAGGGGAATAAATAAATATGTGATAGTAAACAAGGTAAATGAGTAGTCAGAATCAAATAATGTGATGTAGCCAAAACAAGATGAACATGAGATGACATTGAGGGGACGACGAAATGGATATTTATCCAACACAGTACAATTTAATTGTAACAAGTAGCCACTATAGGTGGGCTCAAATCTCAACTTATGATCAATTGTTTTGCCCAAGCAGCTGCTTGTCCTACAATTTTGTCCTAGCTATATTACAAGTCTTTTCAAGCGTGATCATTCTACAGGAATAACCATTCAAAATTCTACAAAACAATAGTAATACATAATCAGACACGAATTCAGGATTTTAAGAGAAAGCAACTACAAAAAGTTTCATTGTTGCTATAAAATTTAGAGTCATTTATAAAAAGTGTTAATTGTTGCTAAAAATACATATTTTACAGCAATTAAGTTATTGCTGTTAATATTGAGAGACATAATATTCTTGATCAATTAGACAAAATGAGCCCCTTTATCTAGAAGTTAACTAACGTTATGTTAAGTTTGTAGGGTGGATTTTATTTTATTTTAAATCAACTACGTGAACTTAAGATACCGGATCTACTTATGCCTGATCAAGTTGGCTTGTGCATGCATGTGCAGTTTAGCACGTTTTAATTTAGGGACGGATCTATAATATTGATTATCTGTTTCATAAAATTCAGTAATTTTTATTTAAATTTACATGTATATTAATTATTATTTTTAACTTAATATGTACAAATTATTTTTTACAAACATAATAAGTTATCTAGTCTTAAAATTAAATATAAAAAATATAAATTTAAAATTTTGAATCCGATCCACTCTTATTCCTCTTTCCTCTTTGCATAATTGATTGTTCCATGACATGGATGCTAGGCTGTACTTTCCCTTTGGATGAATGACAATTTTCCTCGACCCCATTTCCACTTTGTTAACATTATATATATGCTGGGATTCATAGTAAGTACGTAGTTTCATTTTTTGAATTTAAATTATGTAAATTTTGATTAATATATTAAAATATATTAGCAAGTTATAGTACATTTGTGTAGTTTTGGATATTCAAATTTTATTTTAAAATATTGATTTGATCTAATTGAATTTAATTAGCTTCAATGATTAGTCAAATTAACTTTTTAAATACTAGTGTTTTCTATTGTTTGGGGACTCGAGATATTTGACAAATATAAAGTACTGGAAAATTGTATGACCAAACACTATTTCTCAATTTTTTTCTAAATATACTTGTGGCCAAACGGGTCCAAAAATATCCTAGAATAGTTGTTGAAGTTGTTTTTTCTCCTAATTACAAAAATAGATATTATAGACGGTTCAAATTGTGTTTCTTAGCCGCATTAGTTGATGAGTTTGATTAATGTAGTTATAAATACTAAACTATAGACGATATTTGAATTGACAGCATAAACAATTAATTAATTAAACGTAATGGTAGGTTCAAAGATTCCATTTAGATTAATTATTAATCATATGACAATGTCCACTTCATATATAAACCTTAATAAGAATAAATAAATAAACTTAGAGAGAATATTATCCCTTTGCAAATCCGAAAAAGATTTAAAAGTAGGGTAATGCTAAATGGCCAGAAAATTAAAAAAATCTATAGTATTCTTTTTATTTAAAGTTAAACTAATTTGTTTTTCATTTTTCAATTAAAATATATTAAAGTTAAAAGGATAAGAATATTTAAAAAGGAAAAATAACATATATTTTTTAATTTTCTGACTAAATTCTGACCAAATTTCTGGCAAAAAGGATTTTTCCTTAAAAGTAATGCTACTTTATTGAGAATATAATCACTCTGTACGTCAGGCTGCATGCCTCCTTTTAAGCTCCACCATTGAATTTGCATTTAAGACATTTACCTAATTATTATTCTTTTTTCATTCACTTTAATAAATTTCTAGCATGGTCACTTGTAATTATTGTTATTTTAGTTAAATAGTAGTATTAAAAACATAATTTTGATAAACGATTATGCCATTGTCTGAACAAGTTGCAAATAACTACCTCCATTTTGGACAGGGAATCATTTGTTATATCAAATTACACAATCATAAGGTTTGATCGAAATGAACACTCAACTGCATCACCATAACAACTATATATGCATAATTTTATGAAAAGTCTCTTTTTCTTTAATGAAATAAATGATAGATAGACAAAATAATAATTAATACAACAAAATAAATTATATATGTAATTGTAGCAACAATAACAATATCAGTCAATTGAAACTCAATAACTATATATTCTCACTTCATTTATTATCAAATATAATATAGTAAATTAATGTCGTTAATTAATTTGATATAAATACCATGCGCAGATGAAAATTTATCAAGTAGAAATACTTTGGATAATAATAAACTTAGGTGGCTAGGGGTTACAGACAAAGCTACTGTTTAGTCCCTTTCTATGATTAGGTAATAGTTTAGATCAAATTAAATGTGTTTGCCTAATATAGTACGATTAAACAGTACTTACCTAAAGGCATAATGGAACCCCTCCTGGATTAGCTAGAATTATATAATTTTATTTTTATATAATAATTGACACTATTTTTTTATTTTCTTCTTTTACTATTTTTGGTATATTCTGTTAATCACATTGTTCTGCTACAAATCGAAACACTTTTGACCACATTTCGTAAGATAGGAACTTAGGTTAATAATAGCTTTTGCATTGCAATCATTCTACAGACATTTTATAAGTAATTTAATGCAAAGCTTGTTTGTCTTTTAATTGATTTGATGTTTCATCAAATGTGAGTTCGTACGTCCATCATATATAATTCTATTCAAGATTCATTCTGATCATGATAAATTAGAGAATTTAGGTTCGGATCCATAACTAGATGTCTTGCTTTGGTGGGGATCGATCTAGAGGGTTTACATTCTAGTTTGTTGACATGTTTGGGCCTCATTATATCATTTTATTCTTGGTTCCTAAAAATTACTTTCATTTCTAACCAATTCAATTCGGCTAGTGGTCTTTCATGGGTTTAAATTTCAAACCTTGAATCTGGACATGTTCGAGAAGACCAGATCCATGAGCCACCTGAAGTTGGTTAGGCTAAGTTTTCCACTCCTCCTCCTCTATCGTCATACTAGACCCAAGTTATATCCACCATGTATTCAGGCCCAACATGAACTCCAACATACAAGAGGCCCAACTCATTTCCACAAACTATAATTGTTCCAACACATTTTATAAAAGTAAAAGGGAAAAAACCCAATATTCAAGTTAATATTAATATTAAGTCCACATTCAAAATTTTCCAATATAGTAACAGTTCTTAAATTTCAACTAAAAATCTTGGATCTTCTTTGACAGCTCTAGAAAGCCCAGTTATCTATGGAGGAGGAGGTCTACATGATTGACAAAAGGCTAGTAATCTAGTTGTTATGAAGCTCAGTTACTTCTTATGTTCCAATTTATGTGATACATTTCGTTTTTTAAGAGTCAAACAATTTAAGTTTGATCGAGAATTTCTCGAAATCTGAAATATATTAAAGGGAGTATTTTTTTTTTCTGACTCAGCAATTCCACAGTAGGTACTGAAGAGTGTCCCACCTGGATTGTGAATAAATGATGCTAAATTCAAGTAATCTGAGACATGAAAGACTGGGGCATGGTGTCACCATAAATGATGCAAACAGAAGCAAGAAAAAAAGTAAAAACAATCACATCATTCTGCTGGTGAATCATCTCAGCAGTCTACTGGAAGATATTAACAGATACTATTACAACATGGATATCTTTAGTGCCCCCACCCTTAAATCATGTGTAGGGACAAAATCCATAGTGAATGAATTCACCTCACAATTATTAGATCTCTCATTTTCATTTCATGAGGTACAATGATCACTTCCATTAGTAAAGGCATCACTAGAATGTTAGTCCAAGAAATAACTGCAGTAGTAAGATTGAAGAATAAGATAATGATAGAATGACACATACAGGATGAAAATATCATATTTTTGGTGTAATTTTAGGGTGGATACAGTTTAATGATATCTAGAAGTTCATTGAAAAGATGAACATCATTGAAATACTTAAGAGGCAGCTATGAAGAGACAAAACTGTTACAGCTGCTCTTTACCATGTGAATCCAACTACTAGTTCATGAAGTTTATACAATTACCTAAAGCAGCAAACTGAAGCCATCCTCCACCTAATTCAAGTGTTTAAGCACACTGCGCAATTGCGATTTTTGGCTCTCAATTCTTGCTTCCAAAAGCTTGGACTTCAAACCATGCTTCGGTATTCCACGTGGCCATTCAATACATCGTTTCATGGCTCGAGCGGTATGTGGATTTCTTGAGCCACCTGAGCAGCAATGATTCACAAAATCTTGGTAGGCTAGTGCTCTTTCAGCTGGTACATTCTCTGATAAAACAACATCCACATTAGATGTTGATCCATTTGAAAATCTTCCACTGTCCTCCTGTGAGATTGTCTTACAGAAGTCCTCATTTGACAGTGAGGATCTCCAAAGTTTGCGAAAAGATGATCCTTTCTTCTTTGATTTTTTTGGTAATACTGAGGAGTTGTCATTAGTCTCAAAATCCAGAGAACCAGATTGACCAGTGTTTTGCTCATGATTTACTTTGCCACATAAAAGATATATGCCCCGGTCAGTACAATTGACAGAATGCTCAGTTTCACCAACAGTATAATTCGAAAACTGATCTTCAGCTTGGGTCACTGTTTCTCTACCACTTTCATCTTTGCAACTCTCGTCATGATCAATAACACTATTCAAACGTTCACTGCTGGTGTTCATAGCACATGTTTTACTAACCTCAGTACCAACAATTTGAATTGCAGAGGAATGACAAGGAGTACTATAATCAGCGAAGGTATTAGTTCCCAGTTTTGACGCTTCACATATAATAGAACTTGTATATATGTCATTTAATATTGGAGAGCTTGAAGAGAATTCCTTTATTTCTTGGATGTTCAATGAGTCAACAACCTGCTTGACCACTTGCACTTCAATTAAGTTAGTCATGTCCACAGTTACATTGTTAGCTCTCAAAAAGCTCTGAAGTTCTGATATAAGATTACTCAGCAGGCAATATTTTTCTTCTAAAAGTAGCTTTGCATCAATCAGCTTCATTTGAACACGTTCTTCACGCCAAACCTCAGCCAATTGAAGCATTTTTCTCTCTTCTTCCACTTCCTCCTCAAGTCTGGCACTTTCACTCTTCAATGCTTCAATTTCAGCCCTGTCCTCTTCAATCTCCTTGACTAGCTCATTGCACACATCCTCCAATAACTCTCGAGATTTTCTTTCTCTCTCATAATCATGCATATATTGTCTGGAAGATAACTTTGAATCAGCTAGATCAACCAGCAATTTGGAATTAACAATATCCAGCTGTTTACAGTTTCTTCTCTCTCTTCTCAAATCATCTTTTAAGTCATCAATTAAGGCATGCATCTTCTGACATTCCTTTCTCATCCATGAGGTTCTTTCTTCATTCAGCTTCCTCACAAAGTGTTTGAATTTCCTTCTAAGACGCCTCCTGTCAGCTTCTATCTCTTCAATGTGAATTCTTGCTCTTATTAGTTCAACTAATTGTAAGGCAGGAGCAAGTGAGGTAGTAGCACGTTCATAAAGCTTTACAAGGTTGTTGGAATGATTTACTACTTCTCTGTAGTGGCCAGGATCCCACTTTGTAGCTCCCTCCATCACAGATTTAGGGATTGGTATCCAAGAAGGGAGCTAGTAATAACGAAAACAATCATGCAAATGGTCAGAAAGTATTGATTGTAATCAAAATGGAACTTCCATAGAATTAGACGAATATATAAAGGAAGACGATCAGACATAAAACAGTAATGGAAATATAGTGGATGTGGTTTTTCAATTGTAAAGCAAAATATATGGGCTTTTTGGGCAAGTATTGTGCAGCCGGTACAAACAGCGATCTGTTACCTCCCTCCCTCTTCTACTTATAGAAAACTATAATAGAAATCCTCCGCTCCCCCATAATTAGCAGATCAACCTCACAATTAGAGCCTGTTTCGCTGGTAACTTATGACTTTCGACTTATTTTCTATTATTTTTAGCTTAAAAACTCATTTAAGTTACATTTTCTTGTGCTAATTACGCAGTATATTCAATTCCTCCCCACCCAAAATAAAAATTTTATGGAAAACAAGAACACAGTGTTTAATTCAATAACACCAGAAAACCTACCGGATGAATCGAAACACACTGCCGCTTCATGCCGCCGCAACCGCCACCAGCCGAGTTGAACTCCGCCGCCAAATGCCACAGGCCAGCCGCGAGCTTTCTGGCGGAGACGCCCATCTTTGCCCCACCATTAAAAAGATCAAATCCTCTGCATTCCATTTCCATCAAAGGGTTATTAAACTTGCTCACCAAGAATTGATTGGCTGAGGCTGATCCACTTTCACCTTTTACCCTCCTCCGATCTCCGGCCACCGGAGTTCTTGTTTTCTTCCGGCGGTGGTGCAGTTTGTGATCAGTAGTCAACTGACAATCAATTGAACTAGAAATATCATCTCTGATCTTCATTATTCTAATTTTTTTTTCTTTTTAACCCATTTGGAGTTTGTAGAATTGTAAGTGTGTGTATATTTGCATTATGAATGCGTGTGAAACAGGGGAAAGAAGAAAACAGAGGAGGGTGGTGGGACTTTTGGAGTCGAATTGAATTTAATAAACATAAAAGATTGACAATTCCTATGACTGAGTGTACGATTGAGTGTGTGATGTTTTTTTGTCCTCATACGCCAACCCATAATGTTTCATTTTTCTTCTTCTTAACTTTTTGTGCACGTCTAGTTTTTTTTTCAAATTCGTCTCATACACAAATTTGACTGAGTTTGGAACTTTGGATACCCAAAAACAAGCTAATATGAATAACTTTATCTTTAAAAGAAACTAATAAAATATTAAAAATAAATATAGTACTCTATTATTTATTTATTCAGTTTATACAATTAAAAAATAATCTATAATTTTATTTGTAATCTACTCTTATTATTAATTATAATTATTATTGGACAAGTAAAATGGAAAGAGGAAGTAATTACTTTACCGAACAAAGTAATTTTGCTGTCTTCGACTTAATTTGTGTGATATTATTTGATTATGCATTAAATTTTTTAAAAAAAAATTATGCTCTAAAATAAATTTTAGGTATTTATATGATACTATCTGTGTCCAACAATAGTTGTCACTATTGACTTTGTACACTTCTTAAAAAACTATAAATAATATGATAATTTTACTATATCACCCATTGAATATGATAAATATAATGTCTTAAAAAATGTAATAGAGAAATGACTAATTAATGATAAGGATAAATTATGAACTAAGTGTAAAATTATCCATTAATATCAGAAAGTAGATAAATATTGTTGGACATCCAAAATAGTATAATAAATAACTATTATTGGATGAAGGGAATATAAAATTGTGATCAGATATATTAGGACGGGAGAAAGTAGATAAGTATTTTCTAGGAGACATACATAATGTTGTAAGAGATTGATTGAGGCGTAATAATATTAATGCATCAAATAGACTAATCCAATAAATGATGGAAAAGAACAAAAAAAATTCAAGGTCCACCATTATTTTGCGAATCAAAAGAAAAGGCATACCAAACACACCCTAAAGTTTCAGTGGTTTCTATATTCCAAGTCTTTTTTGTAGTAGTAATAATTTTGATGATAAAAAAGTGGGACAAATTCCTGTTGGTGCTAATTATCCTCGTTACATTTTAATGATTTGTGCCCCTAACTAGCTAAACGTTTATGATTTTATTCGTTTAAGTTGGTAGGAAACAAAATGATTATTCGTAATAGAACTACTCTTTTCCTTTACCTTAAATGGAAAGGAGAACAATATTTATTAGCGAGTCCAGAGCAAAAAGAGTAACAAAAATTGTCCAAAATTTCAAAAGGATAGTAAAATTTATTTTAAAACCATAAAAGCAACTTTATAATGATTGAACTAACGCTGTTAAAATAAGGTCGACAGCCGCAAGGAGCAACCGTCATGCGCCTTACAGGGCTCTGACGGTCTGCACCTTGTAAGGCGCCTGTTTTGTGCGACCTACTGCTAAATAAAAAACATAAAATTTTAGTCATCTTCTTTAAAGTAGTGAATTAATGACAATGATTAATTTATGCAAAAGGGATACTATCTATCATTATTTTTAGGTTGAATATATCCACTTCTTAAATGCATTAAGTAAACTTTTATAACTTCAAATTTTAAATAGTACAAGGAGATTCACATAATTAGATTTATCAAAGACAATTTATTGAAATTGAGGGGAAAAAACAAATAATTACAGGTATGACACAGCCATCATGAGAAGGAAGGATTAACTTAAATTTGGTAGAAAGCGTTTTATTTTTTAATATAAATTTAAATATAATTTAATTTAGACCTCTATATAGATATCGAAAATCAAGTGAAAATCAAATAAAAAGAATAAAAGAAGAAGGAAGGAATCAACTGAAGTTTGATTATTTCACGTAGTTTTTGTTGCTATACTAATGTCTGTTTTTGAATTTAAGATGTATATGTTTAATTAGGAGTATTTGTTTTCATTATTTTCTGTTTTATATAATTATGTAAAAATAACGCGTACTTATACTCCCAACATCTAAATTTACGTGGTATTTTGAGATTCAAACAAATCTATCTTTGACCATAATTTTATACTCTCTCTGTTCCTATTTATATGTTACAGTTTTAGATTTCATGTGCATTAAAAAACTAAATAAGTTTACTATTCTACATTTATTTAATGTTTTCTTGAAGTCAAATTTTCAATCAATGAATATTATTTAATTTATTTTGATTAATTAATTTGACCAATGAACATGAATTATTTACATAGTTTTTCTAATGTTAGTCAAATGTATATTGTCAAGGCTATAATAACTCACAAGGGTAAAATATGAAGAATGGTGTCATTTATGCATTGATTTTATGAAATGACAAATATTAAAAACCATTTATTTTTAATAAAGACGACATATAAATTGTTTGACTCTCAAAATCCGAACTATATTACATAAATAAATTAAGGCATTATTTCATTTGTTCCCAACAGATAAGGATGACTAAATTTTATTTTATTTTCAGCCTAAAAATAACGATAGATAGTATCATCATTGTCATTAATTCACTACTTTTAAGAAGATGACTAATTTTATTTTTTTTAATTTAACAGCAGGTCGCACATTACCTGCGCCTTACAAGGTGCATACCGTCAGAGCCTTGTAAGGCGCATGATGGTTGAGCCTTGCAAGATGCATGAAATTCTGCGTCTTGCGGCTATCGACCTAATTTGAATGGCGTTAGTTCGACCGTTACAAAGTTACCCTTTTGGTTTTAAAATGAATTTTGTTGCTCTTTTAAAATTTTGGATAATTTTTTCTACCCTTTTGGCCTTGGACTCATTTATTAGTCTCATAAATTAATAATAGTAGAAACTTTTTTTAAAAAAGAATTAGAGTGTCATATTCAAATATTATATCTAATAATTTTTTAGGAATGTGTCACGTCAAAATGGATGAAGTAACTATAAGACAATTTGGCAATGTGTGTCGTCAATCATGCACATAAAATAGCTTGAATAGCTCATATTTGCTTTTCTTATTAAGTAAAATTAAAGTAATTGGCATCCTATAACCACTATCAATTCTCCATCATATCTTTGATGGTGCACAATTGTGATTTGTTTTGATTTGATGATATCGGGTTTTGTTAGAAACATCTTAAGGAGCTAAAATATCAATTTCTAAATATCTCTTTTATATCTCATTGTATATTCATGTATATCATTATATATCTTTTATAAACGTGTATATCTATGAAAATGTATGTGTGAGAAGAAATCGCAATTTATGCATGCCTTTCTAAACCTTTGAGTTTAAGAAGCATTTTGATGCATGAATTGTGAAATCAATTTAGTCCATCTTGCATTAATCCTTTAAGAAGTTTACATGTTCTTATGATGTTAATTAATGTGAGACACCTTTCATCACGAGACACGAATTGGAAAGTGCTACGGAGGACTAAGGTACCAGAAGTGTGATAATTAATGAAATTTGGACATTTTTTTTTAAGTATATTCTAAAAAATATTATTTTCTATAATTAAAAATAATTTAATTTTAAAATTCTCTTTTTACTCTTAATGAAATGATTTTTAGTCACACAAATATCGAAAAATTATATTAAACCACAAGTTTTTTTTAAAAAAAAAAAACTTTTTTCTTAAATTTTGTGTCGTCAAGTCAAATAGTGTCATATAAATTGGGATGGAAAAAATAACTTTTACGGTGAGATTTATTCAATAGTCTTTCCACATCATATTAATTGAATTGTTGAGATATTTTTCATTTTTTAAATTAACTTAATTGTTCAATTTTCAAGATTACTTTTAGAATGTTTTTCCAATTTTACCCTTCATTAATTAGTATTGGAATTAGTTAATAATTAATGTTTAATTATTTTAATCATAATTTTTATAATAATTAATAAGGATAAAAATGAAAAGTTAAACCTAATTTATGTCTTAATTTTCTTTAAGGGTGTGAAACACCTCAACAATTCAATTAATATGAAATAATATGAAATGAAGGGAGTATTATATAAGGAGAATAATGACCTCGTTCACAACCAATGTGAAACTTTGACATCTCTGCGCACCAAAGCATCTAAAATGTGGATAATATATTATCGGCTGCAACATCAAATCAACAAAAAATTAAAATGAATCATCTAATAAGAAATAAATAATAAGGTTGTCAAAATAGGATGGTTCAATCCAACCCAACACTTATAAATCGTAGACCTAAATAAGTTTGAGCGGTAAGTCAATTTTCAAGATTCTAACCCAACTCAATTTTATTTTTTTAAAAAAAGGGCAGGTCGGCCCTTTGCCTTTATTTTTCTAAGGGACAATGTCACATTTGTATGGGCTTATTACCTAACTCACAACTTCAAAACATGACTTGTTGTAATAAATAATGTTTTTAAAAAGTAGACTTTCTATACCTACAATTATGGTAAATGGTAATAATTACATTAGAAGTAGAGTATATTATATTTTGAGAATCAAGTGATTCAGCTTCCATCGGCAATCACCGACTAGTGTCGTGTCGTCATCAATTTAATTCAATCTAAAAGATTAGCTCCAAAAGTAAGATTTGTTGGAGTCAGATAATATAAGAAAATCAACAACCTCATCCATAAGGGTTGTGGGACTCTGACACCATCAAGGAAATTATACAAGTATGGAGAGCAGGCAGCGTTAAATCTCAAATGAAATAATACTTCAAGCTTGATATTAATTAACTCTTTCACTTAGACAGGATGGCAGAATAAAGGGCTAACCCATCGGTGGCCTCTTAAATTTGGCACGATCTTTCACTTAGACACCTTAATTAGGCTTTGTTCATTTTAGACACCTCATGTCACGCCCAACTGTGTCAATTTGACACTTTCTGTTGAGATGGCATAACAAGTGTGATACACTTACTAGACGCGCGTGAGAGCCTCATTTTACCAAATTTTAAAAAAAAAATTCTTCTTCTTCTTCCCCATTTTCCAAGCTTAAACTTTTTCCATGGTGAAATAAATTTATGTCACAAACAAAAAGTGAATTCTAGCGCCCATAAATTTTAAGCTTAAATACTTTCACTTATTTTGTTGTCCTTCTTCCTCCTCAAAATAATTTGAGAAAATCAACATAAATTTCAAGAAGAAAAAAACACTCAGAAATGGCAAGAAATCATATTTTCAATTATCAAATCCTACATTCACAACAAACAATTTTAGTGTTCCAATCCATTTGTATGCCTTCTCACATCATAATAAAAGTCCAAATCAAATAGATAAGCTATATAATTTTTTTTAGTAGAAAGTTTGGGACTCCATATTTATGTACCAAAGAACCAAATTTTGACTTGCATTGACCCAGA
>JAJOOR010033925.1:0-13433 GCA_036250505.1 Solanum acaule | reverse complement strand
TGTATATATCTGGTTAATGACAAAAGATCAGCGTTTAAGGATTACAAAATATCAAAAATAAAAGGTTCAGGGGTAATAGGACCCCCGTAAAGTATTAGTGTGTAGTTGAGAATTGGCTAATATGTTAGGGAGTCATTTGGTCATTTTCTCTAAAATAAGGTGAATAATTTTAGCGATGCAGCTTTTTTTTCCAGAAGACCTACAATTCTTAAGCAATTTAAAATGCCAAAATATATAAAACATAAGTACTAATAACAAACTAAATTAAGAATGAAATTTGATATATTTGAATTAAACATTACAAAGAATTTTTAGAATATTTTTAACACTCAATTATTCTAAAAATTAATTATTTGACGAATTTAGCGAATTATTTCTAATCGCGCGAAGCGCGGTTAAATTCACTAGTCATATATATAATATACCTAACCTCAACTAGTGTTCATGGAATATGACTCTTGGTGGAGCCATCAAATGGTATAATTGGAGATCTGCACAAATAGAATTTTTTTCGTGTCTCGTGCAAATTGACCTTATTTTAAAAAGTTTTGCAAAAAATTGCAATTAGCATTACTTAGCAAATTCAAATTTCAAGTTGATAAACAGAAGTTGTCTTTGTCACAAATTCTGACAGGTTGTCAGGATTTAACAACCAAAAAAAACAAAAAACTGGATAATTATGTAAAAATTTTGTCAACAAGTTTTTCACTTTAAAATTGGTTTGAGCAACTCCAAATTTGATATTCAATTTTTTAATACTAATTTCAACAATTTTCAATGGATAGATTCAACCAAAAATTTCGAAGTTCAGTAGATACCTTGTCTTATTTTTAAAGCTCAACAAAAACCATTAATAGTGTTCTTTGACTTTCTTCAACTAAATCAATTCAAATAATTGGGGTTAGATAATATAAATTACTCTAATACTGTAAAGCAAATTACGCATGTAGAATAGCAACTATTAGGAAATATACCATTAGAATTGCATTTAAGTGTATAGTTTGTCCATCAAATAGATTTATTTTTAATTTTTGCTCCTAGTAATCTAACTTATGCCTAGAGGTCGTGGTGTAACCAAAATTTTTACTAAGTAGGTTCATGAAGAAGTAAACACACGAAAAACTCAAAAGGGATTCAATATCTACTATATAGACATAAAAATAATTCTAACAAAGTGTAAACATTGTAATTTTTCACCTAAGGGGATTCAAATGAACCCCTCAATCCTACTTAGCTCCGCCCTGCTCTCGAAAATATGGACAATGATATGTCTAAATGATTACAAACTAATATAGCTTTGTTTGAGAATGTATGTTAACGTCTTATGGATATCTTAATTAATATTGACTCTACTTTCTATGTTGTATTCACATGAACACTAATCAGACATTCACATGCTGTTATATTAATTTATATCTATAGGTGCGTCCAGAATATAATACTACTTTCATATGTTAAAAAGCACAATTATTTGACTACTTTTGACGTAGTTCAAGTGTTCAACTTGTTATTAAAACAACCTCGAAGTTTGAAACTTTAGTTAAACTATATTAAACTCCATACCACTTCAGGCCATTCCATTAACTTCATAAATCTATATGGAGATACATGTTTCAATTATTTGTTCATCTCCCAGAAGAAATATTTATTAGATTTCATGAATGCATTACAAAGGAATGATTTTTACTTGTTATTGTTCTTGTACTTGTATTCGATCAACCATGCTTTTGGTGCTACAGATAGTACTATAACAGCTACTCAGTTTCTGAAAGATGGCGATAAAATTGCTTCACATAGTGGAAGCTATGAAATGGGGTTCTTCAGTCCAGGTGTTTCGGAGAATCGCTATGTGGGTATATGGTACAAGAACATATCTGTTAGGACTGTGGTGTGGGTAGCTAACAGAGAAGCTCCTTTGACTGGTGCATCAGGTATCTTGAAAGTCATTGAGCCGGGAATTCTTGTCCTTGTCAATGGTACTAACAGTGTTATGTGGTCAACTAATACCTCTAGATCTGTGCAGAATCCTGTTGCACAATTGCTGGATTCGGGGAATCTTGTTGTGAAACAAGCTGATGATGATAACTCGGGAAATTTCCTCTGGCAGAGTTTTGATCACCCAAGTGATACACTATTACAAGGCATGAAGCTCGGTTGGAACTTTGTAACTGGCAGCGAGGTGTACTTGTCTTCATGGAAGAGCGAGGAGGATCCAGCTCCTGGTGATTATACATATCACTGTGATCCGTCTGGATATCCACAGAACATCCTGAAGAAGGGTTCAGATGTTGTGTATCGCTCTGGACCGTGGAATGGTCTTCATTTCAGTGGGGCATTAAGCTCAAGAGACAGTCCTTTGTATACATTTGGGATATTCTCAAGTAAGACGGAGGTATATTTTGGATTTTATCTCACATCTTCGGTTATCACAAGGTTGACACTAAGTCAGAATGGTGCATTACAGCGTTGGACTTGGGGTGACCGTGCACAGGATTGGATCCCTTACCTCACAATACCCACAGACAACTGCGATGTTTACAAACTGTGTGGCGCATATGGTAGTTGCAACAGTCAAAATTCTCCTGTATGTGGATGCTTAGACAAATTTGTGCCAAAACATAATGAAGATTGGCAAAAGGCAGACTGGTCAAGTGGCTGTGTTAGGAGGACTGAACTAAACTGCCTCCAGGGAGACGTATTTTTGAAGTATTCGCATATTAAATTGCCAGACACACGGAATTCCTGGTCCAATGTGACTATGACACTGGAAGAATGCAAGAGTATATGCTCTAGAAATTGCTCATGTATGGCTTACTCAAATATTGACATACGCAATGGAGGAAGTGGATGCTTATTGTGGTTCAAGGATCTGCTTGACATTCGACAGCTATCTAAAGAGGGACAAGATATCTATATAAGAATAGCTGCCTCTGAATTAGGTATGTTTGTTACTGAAACAGTTAACAATGATTTGTCATTTGTAACTTGAAAATAAAAACCTAAATTTATGGTTGCTGATACTTGGGGTTAAGCAGAGGTAAACTTAAATTTCAACTGTGCTTATGCTTATAAGTATCTAGTGCTAGAACGAAATTTCAAAGTCTTGCGTGCTGTATATATATATATATATATGTATAGCTAGGAACTAAAACTTTAGTAGAATAAAAGGCTACTCCTTAGATTGAGGTGTTGAATTTTAAAGCTAAATCTATAAGCATAATGAGTTATTGCATCTGTCAGCTAAAAATCTAAGACGAAATAAAAGAGGAATTTAGTTGGAAAAACTCATTGAGAACTAAAAATATGATTTGCAGTACTTCAAATATTTGCAGAGCACCTCTACTAAATGTCAACAAATTAAAAATGACGTACCGTACTTCAAAGTCCAGCAGAATGTTGTAACTCAATATCAGTTATCAACTCCCCCAAGTGATCAACAGGTAGAGACAGTCAAATTTATTGATTACTTTGTTGGAATGGACCTTGCAGATAGTCTGGAGAAATCATATGGTGAAAAAGGAAGAGCACTATGCTGGATTCTTCCATTATCCGTTGGTTTAGTTCTGGTAATCCTTAGCATATTGCTGATATGCTACAGGAGAAGGAAGAAGGCTTTAAAGCTTAAAACGAAAGGTAAGCTGGATAGGTCACTTTTTTGCCTGATCGTTGAGCAAAATACAGGAAGTGAAATTCTATTAGAAGTGAAGATGGTCTTTGCTGCTTTAACATAATTCACTCAATTTCCTTTTGGCTGCAGAAAAATCGAGATACAGCGGAAGTATCAAGCAGGATTACAACAGTGGTAGTTGCACTGAAGAATTTGAGATACCACTGTTTGACTTATCTACCATAACTAAGGCTACCGATAACTTTTCAGTTAACAGAAAGATTGGAGAGGGGGGCTTTGGTCCTGTTTATAAGGTAAAAGCACTTGTTTCATGGGCAATTTTGTACAAGAAAAATACCAGCTTATCACACAAAGTCTAGATGACTGACAGAAGCTTCCTGGTCCTCCAGAGCAAAGCCTTCATCTTTAGTAGGCAAAATGTAATGAATTAAGCATATGCTGGAGTGTTTTTTGACCTAAACTATACTAAAACTGATTCTCATAATTTCTCCAGTCCTTTTTCGTGGGAAGCAGCTTACTTTGTACCTTATACTTTCAAGTTAGATATTATTTATTTTTTTGAGAAAAAAGATATAAAATATATCGGAAACAATCTCTCTACCTTCAAAAGGTAGTGGTAAGGTTGTGTACACACCAGTTACCACCCTCCCCAGACCCCACTTGTGGGATTACACCAAGTATGTTGTTGTTGTACGTTATGTAAAATATTTAACTTGCAGATTTTGATGTTTAGGGAATACTTGAAAAAGGACGAGAAATAGCTGTCAAGCGGCTGTCTAAAACATCCACGCAAGGAGAAGATGAATTCAAGAATGAAGTGGTATATATTGCCAAACTTCAGCATAGAAATCTTGTGAAGATTCTTGGATGCTGCATTGACGGAGAAGAAAAAATGTTGATATATGAGTACTTGTCAAACGGAAGTCTTGATTCATTTATATTTGGTAACAAATTCCCATACCATTATTGTGTATACTGATTACCTTCTCCCAGTTTCGAATCCCCCATCAAATAAGAAAAAAAAAAGCATGTAAGGAGGGAACTAAGATCTCAGCTTTATTAGAGCTTAATAATAATGTACACAGTAGCCCAAATTGATCTTTACGTTCAATAAGAGAATGGACTGATATAGTTTGATGCTTTAGAACTACTTTCTATCTATAGCTTAATGAACCAATAAAACTTGGCAGGTGGCAGACAAAGCAGGATATTAGACTGGCCTGAGCGATTTCACATTATCAATGGGATTGCTCGGGGACTCGTATATCTGCATCAAGATTCTCAACTGAGGATAATTCATAGAGACCTGAAAGCTAATAACATCTTGCTAGACAATGATATGAATGCAAAGATATCAGACTTCGGTATAGCAAGATGTCATGAAGAGGATGATAATGAAGCCATGACAAACCGAGTTATTGGAACATAGTAAGAATCTATTACTGGGTAGTAGAAAATGCTTGAGATAGTTATGTTTTTCAGCATTAGTAACTATATTTTGTGTACATTTTCTGCAGTGGGTACCTCTCACCAGAATATGCGTTATATGGGCTATACTCTGTAAAATCAGATGTTTATAGCTTTGGTATCTTAGTACTGGAAATTGTGAGTGGTAAAAGCAACAGACGATTCTCTCCTTCAAACCTTAGCCGTAGTCTAATCGGGCATGTAAGATTTTTATGTATTTTTCTTATTTATACATTGGTGTTAGCAACTAACAAGTATCTTGTAAGGCTAGTGATGCTTATAAACTTGTAAAACTATAGGCATGGGAACTCAACAAGGAAGGGAGGTCAATAGAACTACTTGATGAACGCGTAGGTGATTCTTGTTCTACACCTCAAGAAGTGGTACGATCAATTGGTGTTGGTCTATTATGTGTTCAAGAACGTCCAGATGATCGTCCAAGTATGTCTTCCGTAGTTCTAATGTTAAACAGTGAAGGTACGCTGCCTCAGGCTAAACTACTAGCTTTTTACATGGAAGGAGATGCATCAGATACTGAATTACTTTCTACCCAATCACATATTACAACGGATGACACCCCGTTAGAAATTAGATGAAAAACAGAGAACAGTATGCATTCTAACAAATTATAGTTAGCCCCTTCCTCTCAGAATATATATTTGACATTTTATCCACACATAACATCTCTTTTTTTCGAATGACATACATTTACACCTTTTAGCATTTCTTAACGAGTTGCAGGAGATGTTATTGGAGATCTATCACTAGCTAGTTTTTAGGTTTTTGCATAGCATTTGTTTGGAGACCGAAACATAGGAAACCTCTAAAATAAAGGGGACTAAGAAAAGCAATAGCAAATAAATAGGAATCCAGCAAAAAGTTAGTAACTAGAAAATTTTACCATAAAAAATATAAGACAACATAAATTTTGACAGAATCTGCCGTTCATCCATGGTAAAGACAACATACCAAGAAGTAAAATGAAAGCAAAAAAGCTACTTGAGAAAATAAAAAAGAGACGATAGAGGAGTTTGTTCAATGAAAAAGTGTTGTTGGTTCGTAGCATACTCAGATCAACTGGCTCTAAATCTGATCGAAAAAGGAAAACTTCTTGAACATCACGGCATTTATTCAGTTTCACCTCGTTAAAGCTCTTATCTTGCAGCTTGTAAAAGTAAACTTTATAGTAATCCTTCATCAAAGCAATGTCTGCATTATAAATCCCAGAAGGAGTTAGAAAATTTGTCACCTCCTTTATACTTTCAATGCCTACTTCCTTTTTCAACTCCCAAACATGATTCTTATTCTCGAAAACCCAAAGCCCTATCCCTCGTGGTGACAAACAGGTAAACCCAAGCTTCCCATTATACTCCACAAGTTGGTTATATCGATAATCTTCATATTCAAAAGCTTGATTTGGAAGTGAAAATCTGGGGAAGGCTTCTTCCCCATTATAGTCTAGAGCCATTACTAGATCATCGCGTAGTTTGAAATAAACCAAACCACTTGCATTAACTGCTGGAGCAAACATGTCAAAGCACAATAATTCAGGGACTAACAAATCTTTTTCTTGCTTCCACTTCCAATGTTCTGAATCAAAAACTTCACAACGATAGTAATCCTTTCCTAATACTCTGTAATGATGATAAGAAGTCTTAGGTGATGACAACCTTATGATCTTGAAATGCAGAGGATTAGATTTCAGCACAATGAGGGCAACTTTGACAGTTTCAAATCGTACTCTAGGATTCGGTAGTTTTATCCATTGTTTAGTACTTGGCTTGCAAATATAATATCTATATCTGCTTCCAATTCTTCTAACACAACAGAGTATGCCCTGTTTTGTGGAGGCCACTATCTTCATGTCAAAATCTCTGCAAGGCATTGCTGTAATATCATTAATAGGAAGATGGAACGGGGTTTTAGTATCCCCCGAACACCCATCCATTGATACAAATTCTGTAACATGCTTGTTATTTAAGAGAGTTTGGACAAAATATCCAGAAATATTTTGGGTTCTTTGACAGAATTGTGGCATGAAATTCGATTCGAAAACTATATCATGACATTCTTTATTAACGGCCTTGCATGCATCTAGTGTTTTCAAAGATGTTCGAGTTAATATTTCAAATATTATTTCCGAAGGAAGTGGAGAAGAAGAAGAAGCCATTGAATGCATGGAAATAGGAGTAAAAATAATTCTATGGTCTATTTATAGAAGCTTGAGATAAAGAGCATTCCAAAATTAAGTAGGAAAAGGAGCTGAATATTTACACAAATTCAATAAGAATTTGGAAATTAATTAATAGCTTTTCCTTTTTTAATTCCTGAAGGATTAGGAGTAGTATAAATTTAATTATTAGGGTAACAAAATCTTGTAAAGAAATAATTATAGTATTTTTTTTGTAATTAAGTTAATTTTATGGTAATATCACAAATACATAATACTACCTCCGTCCACTTTTATTTGTCGTGTTGCGCTTTTCAAAAGTCAATTTGACTAATTTTCAAAGTTAAATTAGATTACATTAATTCAATATAGATATTCAAAAACTATACTAAAAGTACTATAAATTGCAATTTCTTGCATATCAATATGATGAAAAAATACACCGTAAAATGTTAGTCAATAGTTTGACTCTAAAAAAGAAAACCATGACAATTAAAAGTGGACGGAGGGAGTATATATTTCTCTACTCTTTGTTTTTTGGGAAAATTGTATGAAATAGCAAACTATTAATTCAAATTAAATGCTATAGCCATAGTTTATTTTAATTGTAATTTGCAGCAAACATCCCCTTTTTTTGTCATCTGATTCGATATACAATTAGCCATTTTCGGTATACAATTAACCATTTTATACATTTCGGTATAAAATGTATAAAATGCATTTATGTTTGTATAAAGCGAGAGAAAGGTGTATATATAAATACAAATACATATATTTTCGTCTTATACACTTATAATTATATAAATACAGATCTTATTATACAAATTACAATGTATAAATAAATTTATACAAAACTGAACAATTTGTATAAAATTGGATGTTTGTAGCGAATTATACAAATCAAAAGCTCCATAGCAAACATAAAATTTGTTATGGAGCACAATTATGCAAACTATAACTATAACATACAATTTAAGATTATGGTATTATTATTTTTCTTATAAAATATTAACATAGTTAGAATCTTATTTTAATCAATTAAATCTTAGCAATTAATTTTTATCTGTCATGTGTCTCACATCCAAGTAAGAACTTGGGAAAATGGAGAGGAGCAAGATCCTTCTTGAATTTAATTATTAGGGTAACAAAATCTTGTAAAGAAATAATTATAGTAATTTTTTTTTTGTAATCAAGTTAATTTTATGGTACAATGACAAATACGTAATATATATTTCTCTACTCTTTGTTTTTTCCTCTTAGTTTTCTCACACAAAAAATTGGATCCACAAAATTTAAGATGAAAGAATATAGTCTAATTACACTCCATAACTATAATTTGCTAATTACGATTCGTAGCTACATGTTATAGGCAGGAAAGTGGTGAGCGAGACTGGGAGAGAGAGGAGAGAGGCGAGCAAGAGAGGGGTGAATTGTATATGTATATCGGTTAGATAATTGTATATTTACACATATGTATTTGTATATTCTGGCGAGAGATTGGGAAAGGGATGAGAGAGGCGAGCGAGATTGGGAAAGAGAGGAGAGAGGCAAGCGAGAGAGGACAATAATTTATATAATTCACATCTCGTTTGTATAATTCACGTGTTTTTGTATAATTGGGTAATATAAAGTCTGAAATTATACAAATATAATAAAACTCGAAATAATGAATTGATACAAACATGTTTGTATGAACATTAAACAATTATACAAAATATATTATACATATTACATTATATAAATTATATTATACAAAATCCAAAAACTACACGTTTATACAAACTTTAAAAAGTTATACACAAAAAGATTGAATGTATATGATGACAAAATTGAAAAATCAAAGGAAATCATCGTCACATACACATACAAATACAAATCAAACAAGAATTCTTAGTTGCAAATTATACAAATGTGGCGAATTATACATATACAAACGTGGCTAATTATATAAACTCAAAGTCAGCCCACGCAATTAATGTATAATGTTAATCGCGAGTGATAATTATAGCAAACTATAGCTATGATGAGTAATTAAGTAGTATAAATTTGCTTAACCGCGTAATTATCCCATATATATCCAAAGGGAATTTTTTGTCTAAATAAATAAATAAATACTAATTAGACTCTGTATGCCTGTAATGGATCATAAAAAAGTCTACAAGAATTATTGAAATCAAACAACAATATCTATGTAATTTTTTTAAGAGTTTGATGCAATATAATTGACAGAAAGTTGAGGTAAACATTGGCAAATCATGAATGTATTTTAAAAGAATCCTATTTAAAAATAAATAAAAAGAGAGGAGAATGCTTATACACGACAAAGTAGCAACATTAAACTTAAACGATAAAAAAAATGTCAGTTTCATAGCTCGCGATTCAATTTATTAATTTTTTATCTTTAATAATTCAATTTTTGATTTAATCGATAACAAAATACTCATTAAGCATATATGCACTGCACTATATTCATAAAATAGAAATCATAGTAAGAATAAAAGTACGAGACAAATTTTTACACATTAATCCATGTCTTCATTTGCTTCCATTTCTTTCCTTTTTACACCATTGTACCTTGCATTTTCGATGGGGGATATCAATATCCACTGAGTGTTTTAATCTTGACAAACTAATTGAATCCTTGAAGTGAAACATATACTAAAAACATCGTCTATAAGAAAGTATTAGGTAAAATATAAATATATTATATGTTTGTGCCCAATAACATCAAATTGCAACTCATTGTACGTTTTAAATACAAAAATAATTTTGTTGTTCAAATTTTGTAGGTACGTAGAAAGTTAAAATTATTTTACGTTCAGTTAAAAAAGGTCATTTGCATTGGCTAATTCTTCATCAATTTTGGTGTTTACTTTTCCATTTTAAATTTAGTGTTTCTCATTAGCAATTTTAATAGGGAAAAAGGACAAATATACCCCTGAACTATCGTAAGTTGATCTGATATTTAATAAATGTCAGGTCGATGGATAAAATTATGATACGTGTATGTCCATTAGTATAAAGGGTGTATATATGCTTTAGTTTTTGGACGGCGGGGGCACCAATGTCCCAAAAGTATAACGGAGGGTATCTGCATACCATACCATTTACGATAGTTCAGGGTATATATGTCCTTTTTCCCATTTTAAGGTATGCCATTTACGATAGTTCAGGGTATATATGTCCTTTTTCCCATTTTAATATGACTTATATTGTACATACTATTTGTTGCATGCATGTGCAACACACATATCTAAAAATAGTTTGAATAAAATACACTGATTATTATGAATGTGGGTGCATGGAATTGAAAACGTAGCATTTATTTATTACCAAAATGAATCATAATCTGAGAGGTCCATATTTATTTTTATTTTAACTAAAATATTGGTCATTTATAAACAATTCTGGTTAGATGTTACATCCCTAGTTGGGACCAGACGCTCAGTTTTGGACACATTTTCACTTGTATTGGCCCTTACTAAAGACATAACCCATGAGTACTTGAGGTTACTATGACGAAAAAGAAAGGAATGCACTATTATTATTATTTGAATAGACAACTACCTTTTGACTAGTCTTTTCTTTCTGAATGGAGATGGTATAAAATCCAAATGTAGAGTCTAAAAAATTCTGAGAACTAACCCAAATACCGTACCACTAACTGATTAAATTAAAAATAGCTACATTGGGGTAAACAAATGCGACTTCATATTCAAGAAGACTCAAACGAGACCTTTAATTAAGAATGAAGGAGTCTAATCACCACAACCGTGACAGTGATTTGTTGTTGTTGTTGTACGCAAATAAGATAGAGCATGGCCCCAAATCCATGTGTGGCTGTTATTAAATTCAACTATTCATTAAACAAAAAATCTCAAAACCAAAGAATACGATGAGTATTAATTAAACCAGTCAAGCTAAGGTGTGTTCAAATAGGACTCAGGTCAAGTGTCATCAGTATGCTGCATTGATGCATGAACTGGTCAGAAGAGTCGGAAGGCAGACTTGCTAAGCACTTCGACATAGAGGAAAGACAACACAACGTCTATTGGATCGTGAAGCATGAAGGAATTGCTAAGGGAGAGTTTTCACTTATTCTTGCTCATGTATTTGTATTTTGTTCAACGCAGTATTGGCGCTACAGATACCATAAATACAACCCACTTTTTGATAGATGGTGATGCCAATATTACTTCACCTGATGGAACCTTTGAAATGGGGTTCTTCAGTCCAGTGAATTCTAAAAATCGCTATGTCGGTATGTGGTACAAGAACATATCTGTTAGGAAAGTGCTGTGGGTTGCTAACAGAGAAGCTCCTTTGAGCAGTAGATCAGGTGTATTGAAAGTAATCAAGCCAGGACTTCTTGTCCTTGTCAATGGGACTAATGACGTTGTATGGTCAACTAATACCACTACATCTGTGCAGAATCCCATTGCGCGGTTGCTGGATTCTGGGAATATTGTTGTGAAACAAGCTGGTGAAGAGAATTTCCTTTGGTAGAGTTTTGATCACCCAACTAATACACTTTTACCAGGCATGAAGCTCGGTTGGAACGTAGTAACAAGGCGAGAGGTGTACCTGTCGTCATGGAAGAACGATGAGGATCCAGCTCACGGTGATTATACATATCACTGTTATCCTTCTTCATATCCAGAAAACATCCTGAAGAAGGGGTCAAATGTGATATATCGCTCTGGACCATGGAATGGTTTCCGTTTTAGTGGAGAAACAAGCTCAAGAGACAGTTATTTCTATACATTTGGTATATTCTCGAGTGAGAGAGAGGTTTATTTTGGATATAAGCCCACATCTTCAGTTATCACAAGGTTGATACTATATTGGAATGGTGCCATAGAGCTTAGGACTTGGGGTGACCATGTATATGATTGGATCCCTCAACTCTCAATACCCACAGATAACTGTGATGCTTACAAACTGTGTGGCGCATACGGGAGCTGCAACAGTCAAAATTCTCCTGTATGTAGATGCTTAGACAAATTTAAGCCCAACAATAGTGAAGCTTGGAAGAAGACAGACTGGTCAGGTGGCTGTGTTCGGAAAACAAAACTAAGTTGCCTTCAAGAACATAGATTTTTGAAGTATTCGCATATCAAGTTGCCAGACACACGGAATTCCCGGTCCAGTGTGACTATGACACTTGAAGAATGCAAGAATACCTGCTCTGAAAATTGCTCTTGTATGGCTTATGCAAATCCTGACATACGCAATGGAGGAAGTGGATGCTTGTTGTGGTTCGAGGATCTACTTGACATTAAGGTGGTTTCCGATGAAGGTCAAGATATCTACATAAGAATGGCTGCTTCTGAACCAGGTAGGTTTTGTTGTAACTTCAAGATTTTTGATGGATCACCTGAAAATAGTAAAAGAATGTATGGTTGCAGCCACTTTTTTGGAACCAATTGATAGGTATTTAGTTTTTTGTAGAACAAGAAGTTGAGATCCATGTGGCTTGAATCAAAGAAAAAATCTCACTCAAAATTAAAGAGATTTATAGTAACATTCAAAAATTAAAAATGACTTGCATTATATTGAATTCTAGAACCTTTACAACTCAATATCAACAAATTCAAAATGATGTGCAGTACTCCAAAGGCTTACAGAATCTTTTTTAACTCAGTATAAAAATTATCTCCCCCATGGATTGGACAGAAAGTGAAATTGATTATTTTTGCGGAATGGATACTTGCAGATAGTCTGGAGAAATCGGATGGAAAGAAAAGAAAAGTACTTTTCTGGATTCTGCCATTATCAGTTGGTCTGATTCTGGTAATTCTTAGCATGTTGATCTTCCATAGAAGAAGGAAGAAGGCTTTACAGCTCAAAAAGAAAGGTAAAATAGGATAAATCTCTTTTTGTCTTGACATCTTAGCAAAATCAAGGAACATAATTCAAAGAAGAGTGAAGAACTTTAATATTTGGTCTGGATCACAGCTTAAACAAAATTCACTTCATTTGCGAGCAGGTAGGTCGGGATGCAATGGCAACTACAAGATGGATCATAGTGGTTATTGTGATGAAGAATTTGAGATACCAATGTTTGACTTATCTACCATAATGAAGGCTACCAATAACTTTTCAATTGACAGAAAGATTGGAGAGGGGGGCTTTGGACCTGTTTACAAGGTATAACTGGTGCGCAGG
>JAJOOR010033923.1:0-10573 GCA_036250505.1 Solanum acaule | reverse complement strand
AGTTCATAGCTTTTTACATTCTTCTGTACAGCTACTTGGTGCACAAACAAAACATGGCCATCCTTTTTGGGCCTTTCTTTCTTTATTCAAAAAACTGGCGTTTCTGATTCGAATTTAAGTACCGACGGATGAATTTTCCAATGACATTACTCCTATAGTATCTGTCTAGTATCTGCATATGATTAATTTTGGAATCTGTGCTGAAAGTCTGATACTTGTTGCTTTGTTGGATGTGATGGTTATTTATAATGATATTACATTTATCTTGCAGTGGACTCTACGTGCTCTTTGGAGATGAATTTTGTTCCTGAAAAAGCACCGAGTAGTCCACTACGAGTACCAGCTAGTCCACTTCGAGTGCCGCCTAGTCCCTCTAGATTTAGCATGTCTCCGAAACTCAATAGAATTGGCTCCATTCACCTCAACATGAATCAGGCTCTCAAAGCTACCCAAAATTTCTCTTCATCCCTAAAAATTGGAGAGGGAGGGTTTGGAATGGTCTACAAAGCTCAACTACCAGATGGCCAAACAGTTGCCATTAAACGCGCAAAGAAGGTAAGTAACCATATATTCTAGCGGTCTTGAATTTTGCAAATCTTAGTATCTGTTACAGTTCTTTGATGGTTTTTTAATAAAACTATTTGGAACAAGCTTCACTATTAAGTTGAAATTGTATTTACTGATATACAATTTAAAGGAATGGGTTATTAGAGTTTACTTGCATTTTAAAGTTGATTGAAGGCCTCCCAGCATATTATTATGGACTCCTAGTTTAGTAACTCTTTGAATTGATTACGATATTGTCTTCGCTGTTGGAAATTAGACAGCAAAGGCTGCACCCAAGGGTGTGGCTTAGTTGTCAATAAAGTGGGAGGATGGATAACCATGATGTCTCAGTTTCAAATTCCAGCAGAGACAAAAAGACGTTTGGTGATTTCTTCCCATATGCCTAAGCTTTGGCAGACAGAGTGGCACAGTACCTGTACTGGTGGGGTGAAATAATGAAGATGCATGCTAGCTGGTCCCGACACCATTGTCATATTTAAAAAATAAAATAGCAAAGGCCTTACAGCTGATTCATCTAGTAGTTGATGTTGTGAGGCCTTGAGCTTTGGCTAATATGTGCAAGTCAATAACTTAATCAAGAAATAGAGATAAGGCTGACAGTGAAAGGGCCATCATCTACCAAGCTTTGCATATGCACTTCCCAAGCAGGAATCTCCTCATATTTATTTGTTCCTCATATGAATTTCCTTTATGCAATATTCCTTTATAAATTCAGAGGGTTTTTTCTTGTCTAGTCGTTTGAAATTGCCACAAGTGTAAAGAGACCAATGATCAAGGATTTGCTTTCCTCTGCCTTACCACTCGGCCATATCGCCAAAATGCTACAAATACAAAATAGATGAGAACTTTCCCGGATTACAAAACATGCATTTAAGGGAGTAACATAGACCGATCTTTTCCAGGGAAAGAGAGATAAGTAAGCAGAATGTTGGACCATATAATACATCTTCTATGAATATGCTATAGATGATAATCACCAGTTCAGAAATCAGAAACGGGTCAATTATGCATGGTTTTTGTTACAAGCTCAATTGCTAGATTAAGAGCTATTTATCACCTGCTAGATTACAAACATAACATAGTTCTCTAATGTGAAGAATCTTGTTGGTCATAATTCTCTCAATGATTTAGGTTTTGTGAAGATAATTTGTTTATTCGACTTCTATGCTTCCTCTCTTGTAGGCAAAGAACTCTCATTTGAAGACACGTCTCAGTTTTTATCTATGATTATGTCTTTTTGGTTATACCAATATTATTATAGAAGGCATAGCTTCTTAAATTCTGAACATGCCTAGTAATCGCTCGACACTTTTTGAATTGTTTTTTGTGTGAAGAGGAGGAAAGGCAAAAAAAATTCAGCTATAAATTGATATAAGAGAGAATCCACGAGCTAGAAGAGAAATAGGATATAGGTGACCCCGTGGAATGTTGTTGGAAAAAGACATCTTATAAAAAACTCCTGGCCCACCGTTCACTCTGTTAAGACACAGTTAGGGCTGGCAAAATGGTATTTTTTTTAAAGAAACAATTAACCATCTAATCCGAACCATTAAATATGGGTGGGATACCAGACCATGTAACAATGGATCAAATATGGATATTATCCACTATAAATGGATATCTAGATGGATAATATGAACATCCATATTATCAATACCCATTTGTCGGCATGCTATTTTTCATGAGGTCTTGCTCTCTGAGAGTCTAAGCTTATTTTAGCTTTTAGCTTGTGTTATCACCTGATTAATTTTGAAACCTCGAGTAATATGGATGATAATATGGATGTCCATATTATCCACTGGTTAACCCATTTTTTATCCATGTTAAATATAGGCGGGTCAGAAAATTTTACCTATTTTTGTTCAACCCATTTTAGATTACATTCACTCATATTTGATCCGACCCGTCTGTTCCCCACTCCTAGCTGTTGACACATCGTTCTTATAGAGCTTGGGCAAAGAGTTAAGACATGGAAGGGTTGCACTAATTTTATGTCCAAAAGTATAATGTTGTCCTCAGAAGCCAAAGGACCCGTGAGTAGTCCTAGCTTCCTTGCTTGTTCAAAAGAAGATACACTAGATTGTGACTCTTGTGACACATGGGCAAAAGCAGATGTGAGTCTTGAGACACACATGCAAGTCAACTTAGAAGCTGAGGCAAGAACTCCAATTTTGGGACAAATGGAAAGAGATAGGAATTACAAAGAAGAAAAACGACTTATTGTGACTTGCCCAGAGTGACCATACAAACCAAAACGTTATCCGCACGACAGAGAATGGTTTAGTCGAAATGGGAAGTTAGCTGGCTGCTTCTTTTGCAATGTGGACTGACATTGAAATTGGAAAAACACTTGTGGATGCTTACTATGGGTAGTTGTAGTTTTTGGAAAAAGATCTTGTGGAAATTGAAAACTCGTGAGTGGAAGTTGAAGATTTGAGAACTTCAACTTGAACCTCAATTCCACAACAACCTCGAGATCCATAAAAAAGAGAGGAACTCCAACTTTCACCATTTCAATGTGCTTATTGGTATGACGAGGATAAGTGCAATATGAAATGAATGAAAGAGTACATCATGGGAGGTATAAAGCTAGAACCTAGAAGGGAAGGCTTGTTCAATGCATCTTCAAACCCCATCTTTTTAAACTTTTACTAGGAATTTTCTTTGTAAAGAAAGAAGAAAAGAAAGAGATGTTGGGAATGATTGGTTGATTATTCACTCAAGCATCATGGCGTTTAAATAGTGTTTGCAAATAATCATAAAAAGAGAAGGAACGTAATTCCTATTTCTAACTACACACATATAATGACTCTAAACCTCTCCTTTATATATAAGAAATGTGATCTTGCCTTATTAATGATTTCCTAATTCTTAACACTTTCCCTCCTCAAGTTGGAGCATTCAATATGTATGCTCCTAACTTGCCACAAATATATCCAACTTCATTCGATGAATGATCCACTGAAGCAGAGGATGTTGTTGGAGTTGGCAATGAGTCAGTAGGCAAACTTTGTTTACTAGGTTGAGCTTGCAATCATAGATGAGGATGATAACTGTCGCAATCTGGGACAATCTACTCAACACCATTCAGGGTAATAGAATTAGGTGTTAAATCGCTCTTGCATCTGGTGAAGGTAGGATTCCAGTTTTTTTTTCTTTTCTGAAACACATAAAAATCCTGTACCATATACCGGAACCGAACTGTAATTAGAAAATAGTTCTATCCCACCAAGTAAACAGTAGTTACAACAGCAACAAACTAAATTAGCACATGTTAGCGCATCGTTGTAGGCTGCTTTGATTGATGGGTACTACCTGCCCCCGAGATTGCTCACTGGGAGTGTTGTGTGACAGTGGGCTGTGATTGTGAGTCGTCTCGGGGCCAGCCAGTACCCATAAATTGAAGCAAACCTACAACAATGTGCTAGTTTAGTTCCCCTGTTGTAACTACTGTTTTTTGGTGTGGCAGAACTGTTTCTTATCAGTCCAGTTCCTATATATGGTGGAGAATTTTTGTATCGTTTTTTTTAAAAAAAAGAAGAAAGATTGTCACCATAATGGTCGCCAGAGAGATGAATGATGCTTGAATGAGGAGATGAGCACTGATTTTGAGAGGGGAACGACACTGAAAGGATGAACAAAAGGAAAATCATTGGTAAGACGAGCGACACTCCTTGACTAGCATCGCACGCCGATAGCGGAAGCTATTTGAGTCTGTACCAAGATCTTTAATGCTCTTGTACCATGTAACGAAGGAAGAAAATAAGAGATGTTGTGAATGAATTGCTTGATTATTCCCTCAAGCATGTTGGGTTTTAAATAGTGTTTACAAGTAACCCTAAAAATGAAAGGAAAGTAATCTTGAAGAGGAAAGGAAAGTAATTCTTATATATGGTTACACAATAATGAGGATTCCAAACCTTTCTCTATATATAAGGAAAGTATTAGGAATGTGATCTAAGCCGTATCAATAATTTTCTATATATATATATATATATATATATGTATATATATTATAAGGAATGTTTAGGGATTGTGATCTTTGCCGTGTCAATAATTTTCCTAATTTGCATCCAAGAGTGTGCCTAGTGGTCAATGAGGTGGGTTGAGAACCACGAGCTCTCAGATTTAAATCTCTGCAGAGACAAAAATACTCGATGATTTCTTCCCATTTGTCATAGAGTTATCTATCTTTTCATATACTCATGGTTGATAGCTATCTATCTTTTCATATAGTTTGTTGCTTGAGTTCTCATGGGTAACCATGTTGGTCCCAAACTCCCATGCAAGTATATGTGGTGGTACAAGTAATACAGTGATTCAAAAGTCGAGTGTCGAATCGACATAGACTTATGATAAACAATTATCAGACTTTAACTATTACCAAATTGTTAATAGATTATTTTCCCCAAAGAGTGATTTTCATTTATCAACTACTTCAAGGATAATAAAACTAATGAATCTAACACTAACAATTGATCAAGGACAAATATGCAGAGCTTAGGGTGGCGCACACGCCTTAACAAACATCAGACGATCAATTTTCTCGTGATGCCTATGTGGCACCTATGCCATGGCACAAACAAGTAGTGACGTGGCACCTCTGCGATGCAAGTGGTGACTCGCACAATGTAGCCAGCTGCTGCATATGCTTTTTGCACTTCTCCCACGCGACACTATGTGACATTGATCCTTCCTTGCTCATTTTAATCCTTTTAGCTCCCAATTCAAAATGTGCCCAAGACATCAAAACAAACCAACATAAGCTCAAATACAATGAATTAAGATCAAAGGCCCGATTAAAGTATTAAGTACTAGCGGGGAAATGATATGAAATTTAGATATTTGTGCCAAATATTAAATCACTTCTGTAGGAGGTAAGATTGGCTTTTCTTTCTTGTTCCTTTATTTTAGCTATTAATATCTAGTTATATCTGAGGGAAAAAACTTCAATATTCTAATATCTGAATATTTTACAGGAGCATTTTGATGCTTTGAGCAATGAATTTAGAAGTGAAGTTGAGCTTTTGGCAAAAATTGAGCACCGAAACTTAGTTAGGCTTCTTGGTTTTGTTGATAAGGGAAATGAACGCCTCATCATTACGGAATATGTAGCTAATGGTACATTACGTGAACATCTAGATGGTATGGCATTTCTTAAACTTAGTTCACTAATCTGGTAAAAATGTGGAGACAATAATTTTGAGTTCTCTGGCAGGTGGACGTGGAAAAATCTTAGATTTCAATCAGCGACTTGAAATTGCAATTGACATTGCTCATGGCCTAACTTACCTCCATCTATATGCTGGTAAGTTACTGTTCATCGCTAATTATTCTCTTTTCTTAGTTTGCAATGGTTTATTGGTGCTTGAAACTCCAGTACTGATCAATAAATAAAGATGATGAAATGGGAAAAGATGATAGATTCGTTTAGTCGAGATCTTTTCATTCTTAGCTTTCAAGACGGATAAGTATAGTTTCTGAAGCCTTATTATTTATTCGGTAGCTCCTATGTGTTGAGCTTCAAAATTTCATAATCCGTTCTTTTAAACCAGGATTCAAATGTTTTGATCAGAGTTGGTGCTGTTTTTAGTTTTGGTCCTCCGGTGTAGTTTGATCATCTAGATATGACGCAATCCTATTTTTGTTTTCTACAGAAAAGCAAATTATCCATAGAGATGTGAAGTCATCAAACATTCTCCTGACAGAGAGCATGCGTGCCAAAGTTGCAGATTTTGGATTTGCCAGGCTTGGAGGCTCAGACGCTGATAAAACACACGTTTCAACCCAAGTGAAAGGCACAGTTGGTTACCTTGACCCTGAGTACATGAAAACATATCAACTCACACCAAAAAGTGATGTCTACTCATTTGGGGTATTGTTATTAGAAGTCCTAACGGGTCGTCGTCCTGTGGAGCTTAGAAGACCTCCTGATGAGAGGGTGACACTTAGATGGGTAAGCTCTTTTGGGTAAATCTTATTTTGTTAATTAATTGCAGTATTAGCTTATTTATGTTAGATGTTCTAATTGTGTCTACAGTCTGTTACTTTCTCCGACATCTTTCCTTGGATCTTCCTAAAATGAATAACTTTTGAAGGATCAGACACACATCTTTGCTCGGATCTTCCAAAAATGAATAACTTTTGAAGGATTGGACACTCCGGACAACACACAATTTAGGCATTTAGAGAATGAGAGAACATGTAGTTTTTTTCAAATAAAACAGAAACTAATCCCTATATTAGCTTATCGGGTACAAATATGATGTGCATATGCAGGTTTTTAGGAAGTACAACGAAGGTAGCGTATTGGAGATGTTGGACCCTCAAATGAAGGAATCCGTAAATGGGGAGATACTAGTGAAAATGTTTGGTTTGGCCATTCAGTGTGCAGCACCTACACGAAAAGATCGTCCAGATATGAAGATCGTTGGGGAGCAGCTTTGGGCAATTAGAATGAATTATTTGAGGAACGGAAGGAGACAGTAATATACTGTGCATATACAGTGTCTTCCGGCGATTGACAGAAATGACAGCCGGGAATTCAAGAGCGGTCCATCTAAGTTTATTTCTCCTAGAAAAGGAAAAAGATGCAAAAATGCTCAATCTTCCACTTATTGTTTGTATTTTGTTGTATATGTGAGCAGTTAAAAGGTACTTCTTTTCTTGATGTTGATCCATTGAGTTACGAGTGAGTAATAGGAAAAGACGCACTTTTTTTTTTTTTGATAAATGAAAAATTCCCGGTTGCCTGTGGCACGCAGTTTGAAATATTGTGGATAATTAGCTTGCCCCTTCACCCTTCTTTACTTAAATATCAGGTTCTTATTTGTGGTAAGAGTCTGAACCTGTGATGTGTCTGTTCAATGTGAAAAAATGTCGTTGAAATAGTATAAGCATGCTTTTATTGCTAATGTGACAATAAATAGGATATCATTTAAGGGTAAAGAGTTCGCTTGTTATATTGTTCACATTCAATAGCTGCTTGCCGGTGTCCTTTTAATATGGAATAGCACAAAGTTGAATTGGAAGCCTCTTTAAATAAAAATATTTATTTCTTTCTATCGATGTATCAATTTTCAAATGTACTTGCCTCAGGGCTTAACAAGTAAACATCATTCGATGTCTGCTTGTTCTTCCCTCTTCAATTTCCAATGAACAACATGATCTTGACCTATTATTTGTTCGATTTGATACTTAGTTGATTCTTTTATCTTTTTATGTTTCCACTGATACCTAATTGATAACGAACCTGAATGACTTTTTTAGGGCTAATTCAAACAATTTTGGTTGAGGCAATTCTTTTGTTCGTCGCCAACTAATCTAACCTCCTCAAATATATAACATTCTTGATCCTTTCTTTTACTAGTCTTCTCGGCTGGAATCATAAATGGAAATATATAACATTCTTGATCCTTTCTTTTACTAGTCTTCTCGGCTGGAATCATAAATGGGTTGTCTCCTCACTGATGTCAATACAATAGAGAGTACTTTCCCTCATTTATCCTTATATGGAAAATTTTATTACATTTTCAATTTATTATTATGAAATAGTTTAGATGTGGAACTTTGCTATAACTATACAAAATGTAATTCTTAAATCATCAAGAACCAGTGGTATCAGATCTGTTTTAATTAAAATGGGCAACTTGGAATGGACAAACTGCCCAATATTTGAAGGGACAAATTGTGTTCTATTAAGAAACAAAAAGTTTTTAGGACTAGAATTGGTGGGGTGAACCAGGCCAAGGCAATAGTGCAACACCAAGGCGACTCTTGAAGGTCTTGATAGCAAGCTACCGTGGTGGACCTTCCCCTTTAAAAAATAGAGTTAATATCGTGTGAGTCGATGACCCACATATCAGATATTAAACTGATAAGAACAGATACTACACTTGATCTTAGCCAAAAGGCCGAGAAAGGTATGATTTTCCATGTGTTATGCCGTGCTATTTTATATGTCACTTGTTAAATTAAATATCTCTTTCTAGGCAGTGTGGTACTTGAAGAACTTATTATACATTTCTCTCCAAAAACAAATGCTAAAAATATGTTTCTTTTTTCGATGTGCATTCACTAATCTCTTCAAGCTGATCTGAAACATTCATATAAATACGATTCGTCATACAAATTTCTGGGATAAAAGTGTGTGACTGGCCAATTAGAAGGACTCTAAGAAGTCCATCTATCAAAATCAAGGCCATTGAAACTAAGTTTGATTTTCTTCATTTATTGAACATTTCCTCCATTTGAGTCTATGCATTTAGTGTATTTGTGTAAGTTTGTCCCTTTATCCCTTGCTTTTCATTTGAGCTTTTTGCTTGATCAAAATTAGTTTGACAATTCTGGCATCTATGCCTTCTTTTTTTTTATCCGTCATTCTTTCCTGTTATAAATGTTGTGTAATGTTAGTTGTTCATTAAAAAATGAAGCTCTTTATGAGACCTTTTAAATTTAAATCACACATATGACCAACTCTTCGTGTGTCTCGATTATACAAACAAAGAAAAGAAGAAACAAAGATAAAAAAAGAACATAGGGGAAACTAGATCAAGAATATCTTAGGATTTTGTAAATGTAACTTCTTGATTTCATTTTCCTTCATTGATAAGCATTATATAGAAAGAATACATAAGGTATCAAGAATTGATCAATAAAATTTGAATTACTTTTAACAACATTAGTACTTAGTGCAATCTGTAGGAAAAAAGGATACTTTATTGTCCACAAGATCATATCCAGCTATAACAATTTCATCTGCAGGCAATATTGTAAGACAAACCAAACCTTCCTCCACTTCTGCAAATGTGCTTGAAGGCGACAACTCTAAATCCGCATTTGTAAAATGTGTAACAATCGTGACATTCTAAGATTCGTAACATAGCCGAAAAAGATTTTGATGGATCATTCTTCCTAGTAGAACTAATTGAATCTACCAGTATTGATTCCATATTCAACATTGGATAGATATAGCATGAAGCACCAGTGGTCTAGTGGTAGAATAGTACGCTGCCATGGTACAGAACCAGGTTCGATTCCCGGCTGGTGCATCATCTGAGTGCTGTGAAGTGAAGATAATTGCACAAATATGTGAGAACTTTGGGTCTTCACCATGTCTGTTCTCACATATTTGTGCAATTATGTTTATCAATAGTTATATCACTCACCCTCTAACATAACTAAGAACCCTAAACCTACTAGCGTGTAAAGAAAGGTTTACAACTAGAATTGGTGGGGTGTGCCAAGCCAAGGCAATAGTGCAACACCAAGGCGACTCTTGAAGGTCCCAATAGCAAGCTACCGTGGTGGACCTTCCCCCTAAAAAAATAGAGTTAATATCGTGTGAGTCAATGACTCACATATCAGATATTAAACTGATAAGAACAGATACTACACTTGATCTTAGCCAAAAGGCCGAGAAAGGTATGCTTTTCAATGTGTTATGCCACGCTATTTTATGTCATTTTAATATATAAAATCTGTCTTTCCGGTCAGTGTGGGACTAGAAGAGCTTCTCTGCTATTTAAGATTGTGATGATATCAGTATACTTCCATTTTTTCCTAAAAAAATATTAATTAAATCTTGATTGATGAAACTTATGATTAAGGGAGCAAGTATCATTTGTCTGATGGATCTCACGAAATCATGAATTGAAAAACCTACATGAGGACCCATTTGGTAGAAGGTGATGAAGAGTTGTTGGACTCAGCCTCTTCTGTTGATGCTGGTGAAAAGGATTCAACTACTAAATCGACTTTCACAAATTTCAATGAATCACCTTACTAGAAGTTTAGATATATAATTAGAAGCCCAGACTTGGTAACGGAAAGATTTATGTTGAGTGAGATTCACAGTATTATTGTTCTTGATCTCTTTGATCAGTTGGAGAATCAGAAGGCTCGAACTAATTAAAATACAGAAGAGCAGCTAAAGATTAGGAGAAGAGTATTGTTTGATTCGGTAGTTGATTGTCTGGAATTTAGTTGATTGTAAATAGAGTTTTGG
>JAJOOR010033921.1:0-13104 GCA_036250505.1 Solanum acaule | reverse complement strand
TATCAAATCAATAATAACACTAACAAAGACTAATTTAAGAATCAAAATAAATGAGATACATTGTGTCTTTGGTAGCGATAGTCATGTAATGACAGATCCAACTTTTTCCTTCTTTTTTTTTAACGTTTTTTCAATGGTAGATTTAGAACTCGGACATGCATCCTTCTTCGACTTCTCCAGTCTCAGATTCTTCATGAATAATGGATTGATTCTTTGTTTATATCTATTTTAAATAAAATCTTCATCATTATGGATCCAATGTTTACCTTCGATTTCGAGCTCTCAATGTTAACATTATTCGTCATTATTAGCAGATCATGCAGTTTTTGAATCTGTTTCTCAGCCCATTCCATATCACCGGAATAAAAAACACAATGAATATTAGAAGAATTCAATTGTGTAATACCGAGACTAAATATGTATTAGTGTTTTCAAGAACAAAAAAAAAATGAAAAATCAAAAGATGAACAGAGAGTTAAAGACAATGAAAAATGTACCTAAATTGAAGTTGAAATAGTTTTGACAGGAAAGAAACTGATTTTGAATATTAAACGTGAATGAGAAAATAATTGCTAAGTTGTGTGACTAAAAATAGGGAGTGATTTGTGGAGTGAAATAAGGAAGGGATAAACATTAGTTTTGAGAGTTAGGATTTATGTATCCAGTGTTTGAGATTTGGTAGTAAAATAAGAGATTTTGGAAAATTTTAGAACTGATAGGGAATAATAGAAATTATGAAAAAAATGTGTGTATATAGGTAATTTATCCAAATTCATCTATTTATATCATGTTGGGCCAACTTATTCCTTTGATCTTGGCCCATAGATTGCCCAACCCATATCTTTATGGCCCAACAACATTTTAACAAATGGCATTTTGAAGTTAGATTATAGAAATATATTAGAAATCTGATTAATTTAAATTTGCATCAGGTAGGCACATTAAGAAGGTTATAGCGTTTTCTACTAAAATGTTCTTCATTTATAGGAAATAAATTTGGGTTACCTGCACAATGGTGTTTATGTCAATTCGTACTATTTTACCATGGTAAGGTTATAAACCAAAACGAGAATGTGTATTAATCAGCTAAATATGATTTAGTGATATAAAAGTATATCTTAACATGTACTGATATATATTTATCGAATTAATCTAAACATCAAGTATGAGTAAATTTTACTTTAAAATCTTGATTATGGGTGAAATTCCAACTATCACCCCACCCCCACCCAAAACTAGGGTGTTCATGGTTCGGTTTGTATCGGTTATTGATTAAAATCAAACCAAACCAAACAAAAAAATAACCATCGGTTTAGTTCGATTTGGTTCTTTTTTTCTTTTTTTTTCTGTTTGAGTAATAATTTGTGTGAGGACGTACATATCATAATAGACGCAAACATCTAGTACTTGAACAATCAACATGAAACCTACTGTGGATTCAACTAAGCAATTAAACAATACTATAGTTATTATTACATGAACAAAGTGATTAAATTAAGAAAAAGTGTGACTATCTTATGTGCAGGTAAAGACTAAAGCAATGAATTTTGATGGACTTGGACTTAAGATTGTTATAGTTGAGCTAAAATTTTATTATTGGGCTTGAGAAAATAGTAAAGTTAACGACTAAGTTAATTAAAACTTAACAAAATATTTATATTTTATTTATGAATAATATATAAATAATTATAAAATTTATATATATAATCTCTCGGTTCGATTTGGTTATTTTTGCGGGTTTTTTTTTGTAAAATCAAAACCAAACCAAATAGCATCGGCTTTCAAAATTTAAAAACCAAATCAAATCAGATATCAATTTTTTAATAGGTTTGCTTTAAATTGCGACTCGATTTAAATTTTTAACCATAACCATGAAAAATCCTAAATCCCCAAATGGTGTATCTACTTCAAATTTTACAAAAAGTCCCTAGCTAATACAGAAAAAAATGCAAAATGTGAATGTATGTATCAACTAAACAATTAGGGAAATTGTACTTATTATTCTCTCACATACTAATTTTTTTTCTCAATGTATATGACACAGATTTTTTTCTGGTTAATTTAAAAAAAATACACATTTACTTATTTGATAAATATTTAATGATTATTAATATTTTACCTATGTTGGATCCCACTTATTTGACAATTTTTTTTAAATATAAAAATGTATTATTCTACTCCCTTCGTTCACTTTTACTTAGCTTGTCTATTATTTCAAACTAGTTTTTCACTTTTAATTGTCATTTTTGACATATAAAAAATCAATTATATGTTTTTCCTGTTTTACTATCTACATTAATTACTTAATTTCTCAAATAAGTGAGCATTTTCTAAGAACTAAAACTATACATCAATTAATATGAATATTAAGAAAAATGGCCAAAAGCCCCCCTAATCTATATCCAGCTATTCAACTACACACTTTAACTTTACGGGAGTCCTACCACCCCCCATGAACTGTCTAAAATTGAAATAATTACACCCTTGAAAAGCCACAACCACATCTATATTGGCCTGTAAATTTCACACGTTTGACACATGAAAATTTGATTAATTTTCTTATAATTCCTTTCCCATTTTTCCTATACTCTCCTAATTTCTTCAAATCCTAAAGCAACTTCTCCCAATTCCTTCAAATTTCTAAAGTAACTTCACCATTACTTTAAACACCAAAGTCCATCAAAATTGGATTGTGAGGAACAAAGATGAATGGTGATAGCAAAACTCGTCAAGCAATATTCACGGTTTGTTCGTTGGAGAACTGAAAAACAAACTAATCGCTACTTCGTTGAGGTTTTTCTTGCTTCGCCGGAGCTCGCTAGTCGCAGCAGTGCAACCGTAAAGTTTTGTTTGTTGTTGTCTTTGACCTCGCTATGAAAACAAAGGTAGATCTGTATATTTCTGCCTCGGAACAAGAGAGAGATGAGAGGATTGGTGGTTTGGATTTCGCTGGAAGCGGCAACAGTGGTGGCGTTTCGCCGGTCAGTCAAGCAGCGGAGAGAGGGAAACTTGAAAACAAACTAAAAAAAGTGAGGAAGGGAAAGAGGGAAGACGAACAAATGCAAATTCTCCTGGAAAATATGAGGAAGAAGCCATGTAATTGATTGCTTGAGATTTGAGATTGATAATTAAAGGATTTATAAATAAAATAAAATAAAATAAATATTCTCATTTGGGAGTTCTATTGGATCTTATGTAAACCTAATTTGATTTCTTTTTCAAATCTGATCCAAAACCTTTTTAAGGTGATATAAATACATGTCATTTTATCTTTAATTGATTTGATTGTTTGACATCTCGCTATTCGAAAGAACTAGAAAGAGTTAGAATTAGAAAGAGTCATTTTTGGAAAGAATGAAAATCTGGAAATTTACTTAAGTTAAGTTAAGAATGAGTTTTGGTCAACTTTAAACAACCATAACTCCTAGCTCAGGAATCGTAGGAAAGATCTTGGAATAATCTTTCCAATACCACCGAGTTTGCGCGATTTCGAGTTCGTATGAGTGAGATATTCCCATTTGAAGTTGGGCAGTTCAAATAAGGAAAGTCTAATCCGAATTTTGGAAGAGTATTTTAGTCTTTTCCTTACCAATTTATTTTAATTCATTTTTAGGAGTTTATTTGGGGTCTAATCAGAATTAGACTAATTTAGAAAAGTTGAAGTTCACGCTAGGGCTTGGAGGAAAGAGAAAAGAGGAGAAAGGAGAAGAAAAGTTCAAAGCTCGTCGATTTCTAGGAGATTTTCGTGTGAATTTCGCCAAGGCTTTAATCCTACAAGGTATGTGAGACTTTCATAGCATTGGGTTTGTTCACCCACGCGCCAAATATGTTTAGTTCAGCGAAGTTTGTTCTAAAGAGGTTGAAAGTTTGATGTTCTTGATATGTATTCTTGAATTTGTTTTTGTTCTTGAATTGGGCTGAATTGAGAAGTTTTTGAGATCTTTACGCCGAATTTTATAATTGTTTTGAGTTAGGTTCTTGGGTACATATGATGGGTATTTGAATCTAAAGAGAATTTGAGAAAAATAGTCGAGTTTAGGCGAATTGGGACTCGAAAACGAAGAAGGAAAAAGTCGGGCGAAGCTGGACAGTTGGGCTGCGTCGTGTACCTGCTCCTCATATTTGAGAAAAGTTTCTTCGCGTCGTGGAGCGGTCACGGACCATTCTGCCTCAAAAGTTATTTTCGTGACCAAATAATTAAATACATCTCCGCGTCGCGGCCCTGCTTTCAGGCAGTGATTTCTTGATCTTTTCTCATGTTTAGCTATCTAAAAACACTCCTAAACATCATGAGATCTTTCGTATCACAAACCACAATCCTTGAATCCATAATTTAATTCAAGGAAAGTTAAGGGTCAAGTCAAGAGTCAAGTTAAGAGAAATTCATAAAGTTTTCCAAAAGTCTTTTACAAACGTTTTAACTTTGTTTGAAGACTTAAGCATTGAGTTGAGTAAAGAGTAAGAGTACAAGTTCATTTTTTAAAGATTATACGGGAACTAAGTATTCTCAAGAGTTAAAATGTTTTCACATTTGAGCAAGAAAGGAAACACCGATTTCCAAGAGAGCTTTTAAGCTAAGTTTTGAGTAATTATCTCAAACCAAAGAAAGAAGTTTTATTTTAAAAACATATGAGCTAAGTATAATTTAGGAGTAGTATTGAGCACTGATATGGGATGCGAGTTCATAATAACTCAAGTCTCCATAAACCATGTAACCATCATGGGTAGTAAATGATCATACTTTTTAGATGATTCCTACTTTTTCGCATAGATTAGTGGATCCATTTAGTTAAGGCATTCTATATAACAACAAAGTATAGGACAGTTCTGGCAACATGGACAAGATGATGCATCACCACTTAGGCTCATAGTGGTGGTTGTCGGTTAGAGAATCTCCCACAGTATTATATTACTTTTATGTAATTGAGTTGTTATTGTATTTTTCAATACATTGAGTTGTCATTTACTGTTTTAAATGCTTTGTATAAACTGCACCTTTATTGTTGTTTTTACTTTGCGTTGAGTTGAGTTATTCATGAGTTGAGTAAAGTCAGGGTAAGTGTTCCTTTCAGATTCCTTTCAAGCTTATGTTATGTTTAGTATTGCACTCGCATACTCGTACATTCAATGTACTGATGCCAGTTGGCCTGCATTTTATTATGACGCAGACACAGGTAACCAGGATCAGCACCCAGTGTCTCGTTGATCCAGTTGAGCACTCAGAGTCAATTGGTGAGCCTCCTTACTTTCTGGAGGACTCATTTTTATCTTTTGTTTTAGTATTTCAGTTGTTAGGATGATCGAGGGTCTTGTCCCGACATTCCTCTTTGTTTTTTAGGCTTCATAGACATTTAGTAGTTCAATTGTATTTACATTATTATTTCATATATTAAGACTTGAGTTGCCATTTTGGCCAAGTTGAATGTTTGACCTTTAAACATTCTAAGCTATTTTATTAAACAGTTGAGTAAGTGCATTTGATCATTGTAATAATGCTTAGAGTCTTCCGTTGAGTAAGTAAGTCAGGCCAAGGGTTCGCTTGGGGCCAGAAATGGTTCTCAAGTGCCAGCCACGTCCGGGGTGTAGGCTCGGGGCATGACAAATTGGTTTATAAATTTTTTTTACACGAGAGTTTAAAAGCTTGTGTGAAATCAATAATGGTGAATTCGATGAAGATGGTGGTGGCAATGACCATTTAGAGATGGTGAATGGTGGAGGAATTTGATCTTTGTTGCTATGGAGAAGAAGGACAATAAATTAAAAAAAATACATATATTTATAAAAAGAGATATGAAAAATAAAGTTTTAATATTTATTTTTTGTGCTCACTCTCTCAAAGAGAGTGAAATACACTCACTTTGCTAGCTAAGCATTCAGGGAGGTATTAATTTCAATTTTAAACACTTCAGGGGGGAGATAAGACTCCCGTAAAGTTAAAGTGTGTAGTTGGAAATCCGGATATAGATTAGGGGGCTTTTGGCCATTTTCTCATAAAATATCTATACTATTCATTGTTTCGTGAGAAATGTGCAGAGTCTAAAGCGGACAAGTAAAAGTGAACTACGAGAGTATTTAAAATTTCATTTATTTTAAAGATAATTTTAAAATATTAAAAAGTCTTCTCATATTTCTTAAACTCTATGTTCAATCAAACCACATCACATAAATTAAACTTAGGAAGTAAGTACTACTCCTATTTTTTTAAATTTTTTTTGGGCCTATTTTTAGTCATTTTCATACTTTTGAGAATCATATTCTTCTTCATCCTAGCATTGATTTCTCATTTCCAATTGAATCCACTTTATAGACTTTTTTTTATCTTTAAATTCCCCATCTCAATCAAGCACAAAGATTATTTCACTATATTTGTGAAAGAAAAAAGGAAAAGTGAACACTTATATACAACAACATGGCATAGAAAATGAGCCTAAAAAGATATGAGTAATTTTTCTCTATTTATCTTAATTTTGTAAATAAAGTTAGCTGATATTTGTGTTAATAAAAGGTAATGTACATGCAATAAAGAAAATTATTTATATGAACCACATGAAATATTCAAGGTACGTATAAATTGCTTTGATAATATAACAAAGGTGTAGGAGATGAGATTATAGTGGCGAACCTAGCTTGTATGCTACATAGGTTCATGTGAGTGAAATTTTCACCAGTTATTTCAGTACTAAAATAATTGTTAAGTAAATCTTTTTTTTTATTTCTCTCGCAACATATACCCCTTTTAAACTATTGATTAAAAATCTATTTTGAGCATATTGAAAATCTTTAGATCATATCTAAAATTGGTATAAGTTATTATAAATGTTGGATAATAATTTAATATTTATTTATAAAAATATTAAAACCAAGTCTAACGTTATCATTAACTTTTTTCCAAAGATGGGGTCTTTTAATGTTAACCATTTAGAGCATTTTGTATTGTTTCACCCTCTTTGTGAAAAAAGTCAATAAAATAGAATAGAATAAAAATAAATATTGTATGTTTAGCATTTATTCTCATGGCATAGGCAAATGGAAAAATGGGGGTATATACTAAAATAAAATATAATTCTATATTACGAAAAATAATAAAAATATAAATACACACACTTTCCTAGAAAGCTAATTTGCATAGACAATAAAACAAGTGCACAAGTCTATGTAAAATAAGACTTTAATATATTTGAATCGTTTTAAAAGAAAAAAAAATTCATATTACACCGCTCCTAAGTGATAGTTCTTTTTATGCTAAGAAATTAAATTATTTGATTTAATTCGTTCTCAATGGCATTACTAGAGGGTGTTAACATGATGAATCAAATGTTACAAATAAAGTACAAATTTTGTGAATATAATTAAATTCATGTTAAACTCTCGAATTACATATTATACATTTATATGCCCAAAAATAGTACAAAATTCTATAACATATATTTTTCTATATAGTAGAAGAGACACTTTCAACATGTCTGTTTCTAGACATTAAAGATCAAGAGTTAGTAAAAAGATCAAGGGTTTTATGGTCCTTCAAAGATATTGCAAATTCAGCTTGCATAGAAAAATTGTACCATCAACCTTACTATTTGGGCCTTCTTAACATTTTTAGAAAAAAACCTTCACTTTTTTACTAAATTACAAATTAGACCTTCTATTATATAGTGGGGTCCATTTAATTTTACAATCGACACGTATACAATGATGACTTTACTAAGTTTCTATATATTTCCATTTTTATTATCTACATATTAAATTGTTAAAATTTAATATAGTTAAATAATTTAATAAATTTTATTATTTAGCTTTTATATTCAAAACAATTTATTTTTTAATATTATATATATCATTAAATAACTATATAAGATTATTAATAGTCATATTTATATTTTTATAGTATAATTAATAAATAAATTTTAAAAAATAAACTCCTAATAAATAATTTATTAAGAAAAACGTCAAATTAATTTATATCAAGTAATATTTATTAACTCGACGTAATTACTCAAATAAAATTTTACCTTTGTGAGGTGTAAATACAATTCACCGGTACTTAATTATTAGACTTTATATTCTACACAATTTATCAACATAAAAGGATAAGAAATCATAACATGTTTTACTTTTAAAAAAAGAGTTTTTTATTGAAATTTCAATACTTTTGCAAGATCAATAAGAAGTTTTTCTTATTGAAAAAAAAATTGAATTGCTTTTTATTATTAAAATGACGTTATGGAAACAAAGAAAAAAAAAACTTTTAAATTATGTGGTATAATTTAACCAAAAATATACTTCTTTTATTTGATTTTTTTGTGAAGTAATTTAACTAAATATTGATATACTTTTTGTTTTGCTCTTTGAAGTATCAGGGAATTTTACTTTGGGATTAAAAAAAACTCTATATCAACATATTTGGGTCCATAATTACAAGATTTTGATAAATTAAAATATTTAAATTTAAAACTATTTTTAAACATAATAATGTTTGTTTATAAAAAAAATTGAAAAATAATGTCATTCAAAAAAAAGTAATAAATTCATATTACTTCAATGAGGGGTTTGACCCTTACTTCGAGAGAGAATTAACTATAAGGTTGAAAAACATCAATGCTTATTATAATTTTAAAATATTCCCTCCGTTTGTACTTATATGTCACCATTTTATATTTCGCGTCCCTTAAGAAATTTGGTAAATTTACCATTGTACACTTATTTAGTGATCTTTTGAAGTCAAATTTTTACGTAATAAATTAAAATAAATTAATTTGTTTTGATTAATTAAATTGACCAATGAACATGTATTAATCATTTAATTTTTCTATGTTGGTCAAATTAATGCTTTCAAGGCTAATAATCTCAAGGACAAAATAGGAAAAATAATATCATTTATGCATTGATTTTGTGAAATGACAAATACTAAGGACCATAGTAAGAATGACATATAAATATGAACGAAGAGAGTAGTAATTAAGAGTTTAGAATTTAACTATAACATTAATAGACAATTCATGAATTTGTTATCATATTTCGTTCTTGATAATAATTATTTTGATAAAGATATATTAGTTAGTAATTTTAATTTTTTTTAATAATATTGGGTCCGTGTGCTGACACGGGTCATTTGTTCTAGTACTAATATATACCGCTCATTCTGAACCTATTTATACTAAATTTTTTATTCAGAGTCTATTACCAAGTAGGACCATTTAAGTGTGATTTAATGGCTGGCAGTACAAATTTGGTACATATTTGAGATGTAGAAATAAATTTTAGTCACCATTTATGTATGAGTTTCAAATTTAAGTTTTGAATATAATTATCTTTAATAAAAAGTAATTTACTTCTGAAAATAATTTTTTTGATATTAATTTTAATTAACTAATTTTAAAATAAATATCAAATATCAAACGGAAAAAATAATAAATCTATGTAGACATGGTGTGACTTTTTATGTGTGAGTAATAAAGGAGTGGAAGGTGGATTGTAACAGTACTATTTACAATATATAATTGGTTGTACTATAGGTGGATATTTACTATTTCAACTACCTAATAACAGTGGCTAAATATTATCTCAAAAAAATATATATCATATAATTCCCTAAGTTCTAATTCCTAGTAGAAAGATTTTTTTTGTTACGTTACTGATTCGACTAATTTAAATTAATATCATAGATTTTTAGTAGAAAATATCTTTTACCTTAAGTATTTGAAAATGATTTGACTAATTTAAATTATATTATTAAGGAGAGTGGTTTAGTTAGCTCTTGATGATGAAAAGGTTTATGTTCTCAGAACGCAAACTCTAAACATCTTATTAAAAATGAAGTGACATTTATCATTTCATTTTCACCGCATTACATGTTATATTAACACTTATATAAGTGAGTTTGTGAGTGCTTTAGGAATGATCTTTTTCGAAACGCTTTCCTGATCTTATTGAACACTACATGATACAAATTTAAAATCAATGGATTAATAAATATCGAATATCCAATTACTTAAAAAAAAATTGCACTATTCATCCATTGATTAGAAGTGAGTAGACATATATGAAGGACAACAAAATTTCCCCTCCAACCGGACATAATGTCCTTGAAGTTAGAGTTGGGTAGGTGGGATCTTTGCAATATATCACTAAATAAAGCTAGAGCTGACTTCTAAAGACGACTTCATTTTCAGATCTCAAACTGAAAATTTCGTAATTAAATGTAGCGGAACAAACAATAACCCCTTAAACTTGGTAAAATATGCTATTTAGATGCTCGAATTACTACATATTCTAATTGAACAAACACATGATAATATATTTCTTTCAACTAGACATTTGTGACTCAAATTTTGAAAAAAATTCTATAAGTAGTTCTTAAACCTTTATTACGTAGATAAGTTAACCACAAAGAAATATATTACCTCCTGTAATTATATATACACATCAATCTCAATTGGAACAAATCTGTAGTTTTGCATCGAGAAGCAATCTCAACACTTTAGGGTAAAGCCGATCACACTCCTTACCAAAAGGTAACAACTCTAGTCCATTTCTATGACTTGAACTCGAGAACTTTAATTAAGAAACAAAAAAAATACTTACCACCACACGACAATCAAGTTTATTATGTTATATATATATATATACTATGTGCATTCTGCAGTGAAAACTAATTGCCAAAGTACTATAGCTGTAGCTGCTACTTTAGCACATGTTTCATGGAAAGTTCCATTATATTATCGCCATTTATAATTCACATTTTGACAATAATAAAAAAACAAATGCTTTATTGGGACAAAGACTATAATGGGAGGTTCAGTTTGACTCTCACATACATTGTGGATCTCTTAAAAAAATAAATAGAAATAACAATAACATATCAGGTATGATTTCGCGACTAAATATGAAAAGTATGATGTATTATGTAAAATTTTATTTTTATTTTTATGGTAATGTAGATATTGTTTTTCAGTAGATTCTCAGTTTGAAAGAAGTGTAATCATAATGTTTGATAGAAGCAAATACTTACCAACATAGGTTGTGGTGCACTGGTGGGAGTGCTTCATCCTCAACCAGAAGTCTCGGGTTCGAACCTTAGGTATGGAGAAAATCTTGTTGAAAGCATCACCCCTAAATGAACCCTGTAGAGCGCGATTCCAATTTAATCGGAGCTCCAACATAGGCTCCGAACACCGAGCGAAAAAAAGAAGAAGCAAATACTTGGAGTTAATTCTGATGCGTAAATTAAATGTTCTATTATTTAAATGTAATGGAACACCAATTCTGATGCGTAAATTAAATGTTCTTGGACATCTAAACTTTTAGATGACTCATTTATTATTTCTTTGGTCAGTCTCTGTAAAAATAATTTTATTATATTAAATATTATTTTTATTGTAATTAATTGATGATAATAATTTAATAATATTAGATTTAATGGTAATTAACTAATGTCGATAAATATTTTAACACTCTTTGTTAATGTGCATAATTTTTTTCACTGAAAACTATTTTTGTTGTAGTAATTTACTTCTAAGAACATAGTTTACTAAAAGTTTTTTTTAATTTTTTTTTTATAAGTATGAGTACATTTGCCTTAACAATTATTTTGTTTCCTTAATGACTCTTTTGATATTCAATAAACAAGTACACATCCATTCTTAATTTATACTTGTTTGTTTCTCCCTTTCGACATGCGTTAATTGGACAATTCTATATATGAATATGTTACATACTAGATTTACGTCTAGTCCACAATTTTAACATTCTTTTCACCAAAAAAGTTCATTGTTCTTGATATCAAAATTCCAACCTGAGAATTAACTACATATGTAATTTTCATATAACGAATATCGATAAACAAGGACAACATATGAAAACATAAATTCTTTTTTTTTTATCCATTGTTCAATATTCCCTTTAAAATTCAGATTAATTCAAATTCGTATCATATAAATTAAATTAACCAATAACAACATGTAAATCTTTTGATAGAATTTAAAGCAGCAGAAGTAGAAATAGTACTATAATAATTTATAATAATTAAAAACTATTTTTAATTTGTCAACAAACTATAGGGTGGCCCCTCTATTTTTAGGACTCATTAACATTAATACACATATTTTTCTCATTTATTAAAATCTGCCCCTTCTGTCCACCGACGCTTTTATAGTAGCCCCACCGTTTACTCATTATTACAACTATTGTCCTTTCTAAAAATTTTATTTGACAAATTATTTTTTCAATAAAATGTTGGTTTTGATTTTGAAATAAGAATATTGTTTTTTTAAACTTATATGTCCAAAATTGTCACTTCAAAAGTCAAATAAAATTTTTAGCAACAATTTAGGGGAAAAATGTTTTTTTGGTTAAAGAAGTAATTTTAACATGTCGATTACATACAAATATTTTATTGATATGTAGATGACAGTAAGAATCGAATTTAGAATCTTTAAACTATTTGATATCATGTCAAATAATTTAATTTGTTACCTCATATAAAACAACATCAAAGTTTCTTTTATTGATTAGTTTTATGATTCTTACCATATTTAAATCGGAATATAACCAAAACTTTATAGAATATGTAGAATATGTTACTTTTAGGGTGTGTTTGGTATGACGGAAAATATTTTTCAATTTTCTCATGTTTGATTGGGTTAAATGTTTTGGAAAATGTTTTTCAAATCAACTCATTTTTCTCAAATTTAAGGAAAAATGACTTCCCTTCAAAACTTAAGGAAAACAATTTCCAAAACATTCTTCCAACTTCAAATTACAATTTTTTTTGTTGAAAATATCAATTTTTTTTGTCTCTACCCTCAAACCAGCCCCCTAACCACCCCCCAAAAATAAAAATTAAAGCTTGTTTCTAAAGAATATTTTTAACTTCAACTTTTTTACCCCACCCTCACCCCTACCCCCAGCCCCCTATTACCACCACCCCCAAAAAAATAATATTAAAAGTTGTTTTTAAAAGATATTTCTAATTTTATTTTTTTATTTTTTTAGCCCCACCCCCACCACTACCTCACCCCCCATCAGCCCCAACCCCTTCAAGAAAAAATTTTTATGCTTGTTTTTAAAAAATATTTTCTACTTCAATTTTTTTTTCACCCCTACCCT
>JAJOOR010033920.1:0-12821 GCA_036250505.1 Solanum acaule | reverse complement strand
TGTGTTTGAGTGATAAAAGTGAGGTAAATTGACTTAAAAATCATTATATACACGTCCCCTAAAGTACCCTAAATACCCCTCACTTAAAAGGACTCTTTAATGAAGTAAAAATAGATTTCTGAATTTCTGCATTTTCGTCGCGGAACAAGTCCGTGATGTGGAGCTGTTCCCTGAAGATATTTGGAATTAAATTTTGAGATAGTAGAGTCCGCGACACGTCCACGTCGTGAACTGAAATTTTTATCCTTGGGGGAGCAACTGCGCGACGCACCCTCATTCCCTCTATGCACAACTTGCAAGCTGCCTTGGCAGCATACTTGGCCAAGGTTGGGGTCCTCCTCGGGGCCCCTTAGTGTGGTCCCGGGGAGTCGTATTCGAACGTTTTGACCCTAGGAACATATATTTACCTATTTTAAACCTTTTCACCAGATTATACCACCATATGACACTCCCAAACCTGCCCAAAACCTAAGGACACACTAGAACACATTCCTCTCTAGTTTCCGGACGTCGTGGTCGTTTCTTGACGTTTAGACTTCTACTCTTCCAAACCAAGTCAATTGCATTACTTAAGGTTTACAAACATCGTTTTAACTATTTTTAAGTCATTATTCATATGGTGAGGCTCTAACTTAAGTCCTAGAATTTCCGGGGTGTTACAATGACCTTTCAAATGACCAACAGCATACAAGGGTCACTCTGGACCTCTCAAATCATGGCGTTGGAAAATCTGCTCACATTGCCACTCCCAATCAAGATATGCCTCAGGATCACGCCATCCCTTAAAGATACGAAAATCAATCCTTTAGTTACCGAGACCCTTGACACATCTCTCATACTTGCCTTGGTTCTCATATTCCGATAAGTGTGCATTACCTTGAGAAGTATAGGATATAGTATCCTTTGACTTTAGAGTTGCACATTCTCTCCTTCCCCTCGGAGGACTTTGACTTGAGCTAGTGTAGCCACACATACTACTTCGACTAGGGTAATGATTAGAACAAGAGTAAGAATACGAATCTTCACAAGCCTTAGGGGCATGCTCCCCATACTTCTTATATAATAGAGTATTATACCTCACCTTACCTTCAACCTGGGAGTGGGAAGTGTAACATGTTCCGGCATCATCATAGGAACCATCTTCACTCTCGGAGTGAGAGTAAGATCTCTCACATGCTCTCTCATCACCATAGGAGCTTCCACAAGATGCTTCCTCTCCATCTTCGCCATAAAAGCTATGTTCAACATTTCTACCATATTCTCCTCCGGAATAGTAGCTCTCATTCCCATTCGACTCTTGATCATGGGTATCATCATAGCCCCCATAATCACAATTATTCTCACATCCATAGCCCTTATCATCGCAATCATAATCTCCCATATCATAGTCATATGGGTCTGAGGCTATCGAGGACATTCTTCCTTATAACTCCTTTGTACCTATAAAATGACAACTCACAAAAACAACAAACAACGTTAGCGTTAGTAAAATGAACTCACAATCGCTCGTGTATACACACTTTTGCTTGCCTCTCAAATTGGCGCGGCTAATGTTGAAGATTGCTTATACTTAGTTGATCACAAGGTCTCGATTTCTACTCTTGGTCAGAATAGATTTTTATTTCAAGAAGAACGGATGACTCGATTAAATTAAACGGACTTGAATCAAGAAGTTAACTACGAAGTAAAAATGAATAAAAGCACACAAAGAAAAGGCACTAACAAAGAAGTGAATTCAATAACCAATAGTCAACAAGTAGAGTAGTTACGAGTTGAAAATCAGATTAGGATTCTTGACAACAAACTAGAAACAAAATAAAAGAAACTAGAATTAGGACCTGAGAAGAAAGGGTCATAAGATGAGCTTCTGATCGCCAAATGCACTGTTTTCTTCGCCTAACATGAAGTTCAGTTCACCAACTTAAAGATTGACTCGCCAAACTCTACAAACGAACAAGGAAACTCAGTGATCTGGGTGGATGTTCGGCGACCAGGGCTTAGCTCGCCAAAATTTCCAGTATCTTCACCAAAAAGAGGTCCAACTCGGCGACCTAGCTGCCCAAAGGGCGAGGTGCCGAGTGGAATGGGCGATCCAAGTCGGGATTCACCCAAATTCCTCAGGTTGCACTTGCACAATTCCAAAAATTAACCTGTTGTGGTCCCCACTTCCTTTGTCCTTTAGTATTTACCCTTTTAGGTAAATTCCCATTTTACAAACACCTTTACACTTTCTCTTTCTTCCTTTTTGGATCAAACTCTTTCTATTTTGAAGATTCCTTCCTTGAAAATTTGAATGTTCTTCAAGAACTTCAAGAACAACTATGAAGACCCAAAATAAAACCCTTTAGATTTTAGCTCAGAATTTCACGAAATTTGAGATACAAGCTCTCCTAGATATAGGGAACAAACCCCAATACTTTTTAGCACTCAATTCCTTGCCAAATCTTCAAGATTTCAAAACTCACTTGTCTTCTTCAAAGCTTTTTCAACCTTCAATGGTGGTTTCTTCAATAGTGAACCAAACCCTTTCAAATCTCAGCCCTAGACTCGAAATAGGTTAGGGAACACTAATCTAACCTTGGAAACTCCAAAGAAGACTCAAATCAACAAGACCCATTTCAGAATTTTCACAAAAATGAATTTGACAGATTTTTTTGTAACAAACCCAAGACTTGAATCGTAGGAACGAATTTAATCCAAGATCTAATACCAAATGATACAATTCTCACAAGAGAAACGATGATAATATGCGGAAATCAAAGACGAAAAGTAAAGATAAATAGATAGACACAAAAAGAGGAAACAAAACGCAACCAAAGGGTATATTAAACCCAATGACCTCAATCCGTTAATCCTACAATAAGCACCTAACTCTTATGAAGACCTTAAGGGAATTGATATCCCAAGCAACCAATGTTTCTAACAAAAGCTTAACCAAGCTCTCAACACTCAAACATGAGTTTTCAGTTTTCAACACTCAAAATAATCTAACCTAAAATGAAGCCCTAAAGGCCTATTTATAGTTTTAGGTGAACAAGGCCCAAAAGTGGCCTGAAAGGATAAAGGGCGAGCCAAGTCGGGCGAGCCAAGTGGGCTGGGCGATGCACCGACTGGTCGGTGATGCTTCCTGCGTGGACTCCACCTCTAGCTACATCCTGGAACATTAGGCGAGCTAGGGTCATCACCCAAGTCATTGGGCGATGTGCCAAAGGGTTTGGCGATGGATCCTGCTCTTGCCAACACCCTATAACTTTGGGAGGTCTGGGAGTCATTGGGCGACGCGCTGATGAGTCCATAAATTGGACTCACTTAGGGCTTTATTTTAATGGAAATAGTGTCCTTGAATGCTTGTTTTACCTCAATACCTGATTAAAATGCTGAAGTTTCAGGTATTTGAAGTTTTAGTGGAACCATGGACACTTAGGCGCAAAACGGAGCAAATAAGGCTGAAAAGAACAAGAAATGGAATCCTGCGAATCGCCGAGTTTACTTGGCGAGTCGCCGAAATGACATGAGCCGCCCTTCATTCCAGTACGCGAAGCCTTGAAGGAAGTGGATCAAAAGGCGAGGAAAGGAGCAGTCGGTGGGTCGCCGATCAGTTCTGCGAAGCAGTACTGTACCGCCCAATGATCCAGAATGCAAGGATGCAAAAGGCAAGACACTGAAGGCGATGAGCTGATCAAAAGGCGGATCGTCGAGTTCATCGACGATCTAGACTAATGTCGCCGAACAATCTTCCGCAGCACAATCTGTGAAAACTATAAATACTATTTAGAATTAGAGATATGAAGAACATAATATTATTATTAATTTTTTACTTCAAAACATATTCTAGCTAATATTTTTCTCTCAAGTTTGGAGAGGGTTTTGTGAAGACTTGAAGAAAGGAGTTCTTCTTCCCCAAGTTGGAAGTATGTCTTCTCTATTCACTTTCCTTTGCTTAATTCAAGGTTTAATTTCTTATACCCAGTTGATTTCATTATCATGTTAGGTATAATTTGTTATTTCTTGATGTGTGGCTAAAAACCCCCATTCTTGGGGTGTGATTTAGCAAATATGGGTTGATATTCTTGTTGGGTCTTGCTTGCTGGTAGGTAAGATGTATTTTAATGGTGATTTAACCTAGTGGTTGTGGTTTAATCTAAAGGGTTTTTAGTTGCAAATACAAAGTCACCCATGTATTTTCGGCTTGCCCGAGAGAGAGGTCACGAAACCAAAACCACTAGATTGATGGCCTAAGGAGTGGGTCAACCATGAGGTTCAGCCCGAGAGGGGTGAGCCCTAGTCCCATATCCTAACACTCAGCTCGAGAGAGTGAGTGGGGTAAGGCGTAGGCTAGTCTTCATGCGACAAATGGGTGTCCGAGAAGAACGCATTTGAAACGGGGTAAGTTGCCCGAGAGGGAACTTATTTCCATTTAAAGCTTAGCCTAGTCACTATTATTTTGCAACTCTCCGATCGAAAGCATGTACCCAACAATTTATCTCTACTTGTATTGCGGTCACATCCCAAGAACCTTTCCCGATACTTGATTTTCTTGTTTATTTTGCAGTTTTAGTACTTGTTACAAAAGCCCCTTTTGATATTTGACACTTTTGTGTCACCTCTTTTGCATTTACAATGTCTTTTATCGCAAATGTCTTTAACTACGACTAATTTGAATGAAATTCTAATTGGTTATTAATTCTCAAAACCACTCCCTTGGGACACGACCCCAACTCTCGGTTAGGTTACTATATTATTGACGATCATAGACACTCATATCGTAGGATAGTGTCGTTGGTCAAGATAAGCATCACGCGCCAAAGGGTTTGGCGAGAGATCCTGCATGGTCCTATAGCATTAGGCGATTTGTACGTCATCACCCAAGCAATTTGGCAACGTGCCAAAGGCCTCGTGCTCGCCAAAGTGCCAATGTTGGACAGTCTCTTCCGTTCACTTGCCCAAGCGATCTTCCACGCATGTGAACCTTTGTTTGCCACCAATACAAGCCCACGAACCTCCATCCTCGAGAACAATCCTTCAATACATTGGAGTTCCCAAGCAATGAGTTAAAGTCTTGAGGCAATCTGTATTGCATCACGGGTACTCGCCTCCACATCATTTCATAAGGAGCATAGGTACTCGCTTTCATGTCCATTAATCATAGTAAGAATGTGGGGACTCACCTCTTGTTCAATTCTAAGGAGTATGGGAATCACCTCATATCCTTACATATGAAGGTCAAGGGTAGTCGCATCTTGCCTCATCAATTACATAAGCTTTTAGTCTAGATTCATTTTAGGTGAGCAATCATTTCAACCTAGAATCATTCATGTGAGTAAACCTTTCACATTCATTCATTCATAATTAAGCAGTTCATATAGGAAGTATCCCTTCCTCAACAATAACATCAATTGCCAACAATTCATATCATAAGATTTACTCTCAAAACCCTAATTATCATGATCATCATCTAAGTTTTATTCTCAAGCAATTAACATCATATTCATCATATATGCTTCAATCTCAAGCAATTCTAGTCATAATTCATCAATCCTATAAAGATATATCCAACCCATAGAGTTCCCCTCACATGACATCAACCCAACTATATCAATTCAACCCTAAAATCATAAGATAGGCATGGGTACATGTAATTTCATCCTAAATACATGTAATTCTATCAATTCAACCATAAACAATCATAATCCACTCAATTGGATCAACATTCATCATAACCCATAACAATGGAAGAAACTCTAGCTAAATTGGGGAAATTCTTTTTCAAATTGTGGAATTCTAAGGGACTCCATGGGTGAATAATCCATCATACCTTAGTCATAATGCCCACACAAAAGCTTGAAAATTGGAGACTTGAACTTGACCTAGCTTCATCTTCTTCCTTTTTCTTCTTCCTTTTTCTTCTTCCTTCTAGAGAGAGAATTTTTTAGAAGAGTTTTTGGGAGTTCTTTTGGGATTTTAAGAGAATGACTTAATTGAGTGAGTTTATGGGTCTAAAATGCTTATATAGGTGTTCTAGGTTTAGTCATAACAACACCACTTAATTCTAATTAAATCCGGAAAAGACCCTTAAGACCTCAACTCAACTGCCCATTTTGTCCACCCACGAGACCACGCTAACGGACCGTAGATGGACCTACGGTCCATCCTAGTCAAGCAAGGTCTTGAAAGAGATTTTCACTCATCCACAGACCCCTAACCACGGACCGTGGACCCATCCACGGGGCGTGGGTCCTGGCCGTGGTTCACTACCTCAGGCAGTTCCCAGGGTGTCCACCAACGGAGCTCACCCACGTAGCGTGGGTCCAACCACGGGTTATGGTTTGCCCTCGTGGGTGACACCTGGGAGTCCTGAAATTCGCTAAGCCTTCCTCTTTCGGGTACGGGGTGTTACAGTACAAGTATCTTATTAAGTTGCGGAATAATTTATTCTCTCTTTGTTGTCTCTTCCTCAATTCTGATTCCATCAAGAATGGTAAAAAAGTTTTCACAACAATATACACAAAAATAATTCAATACAAATTCATAAAAGATAAAATTTAATAGATCATTGAATAAAATAAAAATTAAGTTGTCGGACAAAGTGATGATAGAAGGAAAACACACACAAAAGAAGTAGGGTTGAACCAAAAAATTGTTATGTTTGTGATAAGTTGTTTCAGAATTGAGCAGTTGAAATAGTTTTTCTTTTGACATGTTGAATGAAATAAATAAAAGTAAATTATAGTAGTGTTTCATTTATTTTTTTGGTGAAGATCCAACGTAGACTTTGAAGGAATCAACGAAGTTTCACAGAAATTAGGGATGAAATTTTTCACAAAAAAGAAGAAACAACAATTGGTATGGTTTGTCTAGTTTATATAGGTAGTTCCTGAAGAGACTCAAACGAAGGGTTGTAACAGTCTGAAGGGACACAAGAGTTGAAAAACGGGTTTAAAGGTAAAAATAAAGGAAAAATTAATTAAATGACAAATTAAAGATTTTTTTATTACTAGTACTAACAGGACTTTTTAGTTATCGATATATAACATTAGATTTTTATCGATACTTAACAAATTAATAAATAAAAAAGTAAAATAAAAATGAAACGTTTTTTTTTAATTCCTAATGTATTTTCCTTTAATTAACTAATATTCTTTCCATAAATATAATATTTTTGTAACTTGCAAGATATATTGATTCCCTAATTTCCTCCTAATCGGTTAAAAGATCTCCCCTTCCTAAAATATCTCTCTCCAATATTTTCTCAATATAATCTTCTTAGATAATTCAAGAGAAAAATAATTGTTCCTACTTTTCTTCCAAAAAAATAAAGCTCTTGTCTTCCTAAAATATCTCCCCTTAATATTCTCACACAATTTTCTCCTTTCAATATATTCATACGATTTTTTTTCTTAGATTTTTCAAACACGTTTTTTTCTTCGTCTTCCCTATTTGTCTTCTATACAATTTGTATGCTTTCATCCATGATTTTCTCAAAAAAAAAATTAAAATCTTGAAAAGTAACAAAATTTATTATTATTATTTTTAGTATAAAAGATGTTGCATTCATTCAATCTTTATTCACTACGGAAATAGAAAACATGAATTCTTAATTCAAGCTGATATCATAGTGTATGAAATTAGTATACAAATTGGTATCAATTAAATAAATATAACCATTCATACATACCAATTTGTAAACCCATTTCATACACTAAAACAAATAATAAAATATAAAAATAGATGATCACCCGTTTGCATACCAACTTTCACATACATTATACATATTCCATACATGAAATCACTTTATAAACCGATTTCATTCATTATATAATATAAAGTATATCTCCTAAATTGGATATCACAATCCATAAATATTAATTTGTACAATAATTTCATAAATAATTAATAAAATATAAAATTTATTAAGCATCATTTTTTATAGTCATTATACACATTGCATATAAAACATGTTTGTATATAACTAATATAAAAAGATTAAGTGAACCAGTTTGTATATTTATTCCATATCATATTATTTATATCTCCATTCTACATACATATAGTTTTAGCTTATATATTGTTTACGTTCAAAAAGTATTATGTATCTATTCCATATATTGCATGATTAAAAAAATCTTTGATACCCGTTTTAATACCAAATGAATATGTTAATATATAACTCAATAAAAAACAATTTATGTATGTAACGGGTATATAAACTTGTTCAAAATGGTAGATTAAGATAAAACGTGAATATCAAATTTAATACAGTTTTCATACATTTATAAAATCGTACTAATATACAAATTTGTTGGGTATCAATTTTCATACATAATTCGATAACCAATATTACTGTCAATTTTCAAATTGGCTTGATTTTTCCAAATTTGAATTTCTTCACAACAAATTTTGATCCTTCTCAAGAGTCTTGGCCAAGTTTTCACATAAAGTGGAAAAAAATATTTTATTTTTAGGCAAAATAATCAAAATCAAATAAGATAACACAAAAACACATAATTTGAAGTAAAAGAAAAGAGAATTATGGATTAAATATGGTTGAATGTCGGATGAGACATAATGTTGAACGACCTTCATTCCTCTGGTTATGACCACAGATTCTATCGAATCTACCTACACCAATACTTCATGTCAAATAGATCTTTCTTTCCATAGAAGAGACTCTAATGTAGTACCAATCTGGGAATATGGGGCAAACTTCTTTAGCCTACCAATCTTGACAATATTAGTTAGGAAGCTCCATCTTTTCTGAACGATTGTGGCCTCCATCTTCGCCGATGCAGATCTCTCTCAAGTCTCCAACAAGGATTCATGAAAAAATCGAGAATGAATTGAAGAAGGAAAAAAAATTGAAATATAATTAAAGAATCATTAGTTGAAAATAACACACAACTAGTACTGCTACAATGGAGAGAAGATTCACCGGAGTTTCATCATGGTTGTGAACATTTTTTTTTGAGAAGATTAAGGACAGAAGCTTGGAATTCGAGTAATTATTGCCTTTAAAGAGACATGTAACATTAAAATTCCTAAATTGTAGTTACATAATTACCTTGATAACTGTCATAAAAAATCATACCTTTTATTTTCTCTTTCCAATATTAAATACGAAAATAAAAAAAATAAAAAATTAATTAAATAAATTAAATTGAATCTATTATCACTAGTAATAAAGTTGTTGTATTAGTAATTCTTAATTAATAGATCTATATGATGTACTATAAAATCTTAAATACATATATGGACTAATTTTTCCAAAATAAAATAGAGGTTAAAAACCTAAAAGTACAAAAAAAAAAACATATTTATAGGATGGTGGTGACGGTTGTGAAGTGTTACATTGAATAGGAAGGGAAACATCTGAATGTGGTGTTTCTTAGAGGAGGAGAAGGCTAGTTTTGAAAATAAATAAATTAAAACACTACAACATTTTAGGCCTACAACCACCCTAAAAAAGTGTGGCCTAAACTATGAAAAAGTGTGGCCTTTGAAAGGCCACACTTTTTGACTTTAAGCCATGCTTTTTCGGGCGTGGCTGAAAGAAGCGTAACCTTAGAGTTTAGGCGACACTTTTCAAGTGTTGCCTTATCAGCTACGCTTAAAAGCGTAGCCTAAAGGCAAAAAGATCACGCTTTTGCAGCTACGTTTAAAAGTGTTGCCTTAGCAGCTACGCTTACAAGCGTAGCCTAAAAGGCAAAAAAGCCACGCTTAAAAGTGTTGCCTTATCAACTACACTTTCAAGCGTGGCTTTTTCTTCCATATTGCCCACGATTTTAAAGTGTTGCCTTTTCTTCTTATGTATGACAACACTTTGAAGTGTAGTCCTTGTCCATGTACATATCACAATTTACAGTTCTATGGCTACACTTTTAAGTGTGGTAATATTATTTTGGCTATAAAATATTTATATGCCATATTTTCTAATAAAAAACACACATATTGTTTTGCAATAAATAATAAACATCAAATTAGCTAATAAGTAATTCAAATATATTGTTTTGCAGTAAACTTCAAAAGATAGTATGTCTTGTGTACATGCACATACTTATAAAGCAAGATTCTAAATATATGTGTACACGTGCATAGTTCAAAAAGTAATCTTACAATAGTTCAATATATTCTAGCAATGAATATATTTCACAGAATCAAATATAATGTATCCAAACTTTTACAATAGTTCAAAAACTCTTCATCATCCACTTCCACTTCAATGAGATCAAATTGACTTATGGCGATCCTTCAAATTTGATCACCTCTATTTCCCTACACATTTAAAATGAAATTAACAATCAAAACAAACCAACAAATCCAGATTGCAACAGTTACTATATTAAGTTATCAAGAAATCACCTTCAACATTTCAGAAGAGCAAAGCTGACAAGGTATATTGGATAATACAACATTTGTAGGATTAACCAGACAATACAACAGTACCAATGCATTTTGCAAAGACAATACAACAGTACGAATGAATTTCTATTCACTTATGAATCAATATGCACGTTGGCCAATCCAAAATTTCTTCCTACTATTCCAAGCAACAAATTAACTACATCCACTTTACTTATCAAATTTCTTCCTACATTATTTTGGTGAAAATTTTAGGAAAATTATAAGGCCACACTTGTAAGTGTTGTTTTAATAATAATAAAAATATCACACTTTAAAAGCGTAGTCATATGTATAAATATGCATTGCTAATTAAATCATGATGTGACAACGCTTATAAAGTGTAGCCTATACTACTAAAGAGCACACTTTATAAGCGTTGCCAAAGTTATCGTAGCCAAATGGTAAAAACTAAGGATACGCTTAAAAAGCGTAGCCAAAAATATTTTAGGCAACACTTTACAAGCGTTGTCCAAATTTAGTGTGGCCTAAGGCCTAAAATGTTGTAGTGAAATGAAATCCTGATTTGTGGTGGCGCCACATAGGCAGACCTAAGATTCTCTTATATATATATATAAAAGATAAATGGGAAAATTAAGCAGTTAAGCAAACTTATACTATTTAATTACTCATCATAGCTATAGTTTGCTATAATTGTCACTCGGGACTAACATTAACCATTAATTACGTGGGCTGACTTCAAGTTGAATAATTAGTCACGTTTGTATAATTCGCCACATTTGTATAATTCGCAACTAGCAATTCTTCGTTCGATTTGTATTTGTATACGATGGTTTATATTTGTATATGACGATGATTTCCTTTGGTTTATCAGTTTTGTCACCATATACATTCAATCTTTTTGTGTATAACTTTTTAAGGTTTGTATAAATGTATAGTTTTTTTATTTTGTATAATATAATTTATATAATGTAATTTGTATAATATATTTTGTATAGCTATTTAAAGTTCATATGTGTATGTTTGTATCAATTCGTTATTTCAAGTTTTATCATATTTGTATAATTTCAGACTTTATATTAATCAATTATACAAAAAGACGCGAATTACACAAATGTAGTCGTGAATTATACAAATGAGATGTGAATTATACAAATTATTGCCCTCTCTCGCTCGCCTCTCTCCTCCATCTCCCAATCTCACCTGCCTTTCTCCTCCCTCTCCCAGCCTCGCTTGCCATATATACACATGCATATATATAATATACAGTTATCTAACCGATATACATATACAATTCACCTCTCTCCCACTCTTGCTCGCCTCTCTCCTCTCTTTCCCAATCTCTCTTCTCCCTATAACATATAGCTACGAATTGTAATTATCAAACTATGGTTATGGAGCGTAATTAGACTATTTTTGAGTGGCTATATGCGAAAGTTATTGTATGATATATGATATGTGAGATGATTAGAAAGTTTTGAAAACATTAATTTTGTCCAAATTAACTTAATTACTACATTTTAAGGTGAGAAAGTGTTTGAAAAACAAAATAAAGATTTATTCAATTTTGTCATATTTGTCAAGAAAGAAAATGAAAAGTTTCTTATTTTCCTCTTTTTTGTGTTAAAGGGAAGTTGGGTTAGGCAAAGGAGCGGAGAAGGGTCCTTCCTCGCATTGGATTTGATTTGGGGTATGGAGTCTCGTCACGCCTCCCTTGGTCGTCGAACGGTATGAATTTTAGGCTCCGCAATCTTCGTTTCTCATTTACAAAATTTTCCATATCTTGTTTGTATGTATGCAGTTGGAAGAAATTCGTCAAAAGAGAGCAGCAGAGAGATTAAGCAAGACGTCTTCTGGACCAGATCTTGCTAAACCTGGTAACAAAATTTAATCAACAATCCTTCTTTTTCTCCATTCTTCTCATCTTCAATTTTTTTTTTCTTTTTTTGCCAGAGGTTTTGGGGATTACAAAATCTCAGAGTGCAACTCGCCTATCAGAGGTAAACTCAATTTTTTCACAAACTGCACTGCTTTAAGAATACCATTAGGTTAATGTTCATTTTTTTGAGTTATGTATCCATCTGCAGAATGATATCACTGCCTTAGTTTCTCAATTGAAAGTTGTGCAAAAACAAAACACACAACTAGATGAAGAAAATAGAGCACTCGCCTCAAAGGTATTTACTTCTTTCCTCCCTCATTTTGAATACGTTTTTTTTTGTACTAATGAATATCTCTTGTTCTAAAATTTTCTTCTTCAGCTTCAGACAAAAGAAGTTGAGAACAACATGTTGCAAAAACGTCTTAATGATCTGGTAATGCAGCTTTCAAATGTCATATTTACACTTATTTATCTGAGGAAAAAGATGTATTTTAGTTATAGTTTCTTCAATGGAGACCAGTCATGTAAATGGTCCACATAGAATAAGTTCTTACTGGAAAAAGTTTTATGATCAGTTATTTGA
>JAJOOR010033919.1:0-13314 GCA_036250505.1 Solanum acaule | reverse complement strand
TGAAATAAAATAAAAACAATAAAAAGATAGTCTTGAACTAAGTATTTATTTATATTCAGATTTTTAAAAGTAACTAGGAATGTGTTTCCCATAAGCTCATAACACGGTAATCCTAATAATAGTAATCTTTTTCTAGTGTATTACATGCAAAGTGATAAGTTAGGTATCTCTAATTCCTTGGTTCGGCAACTAGAGAATTTCACCCCGCACCTTAGTCCGGCTACGTGTATATAATTTACTAACCCTTACCTTTACCTCATATTAGACATCACATCGATGTTTGACTTAGTTATTTCTTCGCACCAATCGACACTAGACTATTAGATAGTATCACACTAAATCTATGTTGATAATTTTTTTCTTGTTGATCACCTCTTTGGTCCGGCAAGTAGCAACAAGGCGAGTTCTAACGTTGCGCACCGTTAAAAAGACTTCTAGATGAAATAATTATCAATGCATTCTTCAACACTATTCAAAAATTACTTAGTTATTATTCATACTTTGTTGATCGCTTATGGTTCCCACAACCCTATTTATAAAAGTTAGCTAGTCATTTTCTCAAAAACACAATCAAAATTTATTAAAATAAATATGCTTGTGTTAATCATAAAAAGTTAAGAACAATAGCTAAACTATCTTTTATTAATCACGAATACAAATAAATAATAAAGGAGAAGAAAGAATAAACCACAATTCTCCGGCCTCCACGGCAGCTCTTCCAAATTTCCTAAGCTAGAAGAAAATTTATATTGTGTCTTGTATCTTGGTTCTTGGCTTCCCTCAAGAATAATTTTTCATGCCCTATTTATAGACATAGAAACCCTAAATAAAATAATTAAGTTCAAGACGAATTAGGAAAACAAAACCCAATTAAATTGGATTTGCACTGTACGCACGCGTGATTTCTCCAAATTGTTGGCGGCAGAGAGGCGCCGGTCAGCTGACACGTGGCAGCAGCAAACCTAATTCGCATTGGATTGGTGTTCAACTTTGCACCATATATAGGAATATATTATTTTAATAAATTTAATCAATTAAGCTGCCTGCTTGATTTCCTTCTTCAATCTTCCATTTTTATTTCGTTTTAGCTTCAAACTTCTTCCTTTTTTCACCAATTTAATCCTACAAATAAAATATACTATTTAGCACAATATATAAAATTTATGCTAAAAAAGATAAATATAAATAAAAAAAATTGAGGAAATAATGATTAAAAATATGTATTTTTAGCCTCACATCAGCGCGTCGCCGAACAGTTTCGCGAAGCAGTTCTATATAGCCCAATGATCCAGAGCGCGAAGATGATGATGGCAAAAACTGAAAGGCGATGAAGCAGACCAAAGGGCGGATCGTCGAGTGCATCGTTGATCCCGACTAACTGTGTCGAGTGATCCTTCGCATCACATTTTTTTACAACTATAAATATTAGTTTGAATTTTTATCTTTGTATGCAATTTCAGAAATAACATTTTATTTTTCTACGTTTTCAAGTAGAGAACATTTTTGCTTAGCCTTTGAAGATTTAAAGACTTCCAATTCCAAAAAATTGGAAGTGGGTGTTGAAGATTTTTCCTCCTAGACTCATTTAAAGTGAATATAAATCATACCTAGTTGATGTTACTTCGATTTGGTATCATTTTCTTCCTTTTTTCTATGTCTAGCTAAAATCCTAATTCTTGGGGTGTGATTTTGTGAATATGGGTTAAATTTCCTATTGGGTATTGCTTATTGTTAGTCTATTTGTTGTTTAAATGTGATTTCGTTTAGTAGTTGTGTTTGAACTTAATGGGATAGTAGTTGCAAATGCGATTTCATCTTAGTGTTTTTGGCTTGCTCGAGAGAGAGGTTTTAAAACTAGGACTACTAAATCGATAGCCGGTGATTATTGGGTCGTCGTGGGTTCAGCTCGAGAGAGTGAATTCTAGGCCTTTTCCCACACATTCAGCTCGAGAGAGTGAATGGGCTAAGGCGGAGGCTATTCTTAAAAGCGGCAACTCGATGTTCGAGAGAAACCGAGTTGATTCGGGGTAAGTTGCTCGAGAGAGAATTTACCCCCACTAAAGTCTAGCCTAGTTACAGATGTTCAGCAATTGACTATCAATAGCATTTACCCGATGGTATAGTTTATCCCATATTCCTATCATATCCCAAGAATCATGTCTCCCTATATTTGCATCTTTATATTTTCACTGTTTTTGCTCACTAGTTGAATGCAACCCCCCCCCCCCCCCATTGATAATTGGCATTCGTGTCAACCACTTAATTTATTATGTTTTTACTCGATAATATTTTTAGCTATGGTTAACTCTAGCATATTCGCGCTTGACTCTTAATTCTCAGACACCGCTCCCTTAGGACTCGACCCCAACTCATGCGGTTGGGTTATATTTCTATTGTGCAATCATAGACACTCAAATTGGAAGTTATGTCTTGATTACGCAAACATCAGTAGGCACGTTGGGTCGTTTGGCGAGGTGGGTCGAGCTCGCCGAACCAATCGGCGGTTCTCTGAAATCCCCCCGATCGCCTTTAATTTCATGCTTTATCTTGAAAAAGTTCTGTTACTTTTGGCGAGAAGCCTGAGTTCACGGAGTGCACTTGGCTACTCGCCGAAGCTCTTCCTTGATAGCCCTTTGTTTGAGCCCCTAATCCTTAAAAGTACTATAACTTTCGACGGGCTAGTCTTTGCTTGCCGAATGCTGTTGGTAATTCGCCAAAAGGACTTTCCCATCGCCGACATGCCATTTGTCTAATAAATTTTTGAGCTAATCCTTTTGGCGAGCCCGATCTGGCTCGCCAACCGATTCGACAAGTCTTTCTGCAACTCTTTTCTTCTGTGTTCTTGCTTGTATTACTTTTAACTTTTCCTGATGTTTTGTAGATATGGCAAGGATAAACATCGATATGCCACCCCGCAAAAGAGCATGGGGTAATGTGATAAATGAAGGGGGAGCGAATCCTCCTAAAAAGGGAAGAACATAGCCTCCAACGGGAAGTCAGAGCAAAGGCAAGATGCCCACATATGAAAGAGTGGTTGCTGAATCTCGAGCTCCTTTATCTGAGCCTGAGGATGACCAGCCATTACAGTCTCGGAGGGCTAAGATCCATGCTAGATCTCGCCCTGACTCAACTAGAGTCCCTTCAGCTTCCACCCCAGCTGATTCAGTGCCAGCTCCGGCACCTCCTATAGCTCATGTACCACCAGTGGTTCCTCCTCCACGGCTACTTAACAGACTAAAAACTGATTGGTTGCAAACGATTCTTGAGGAGAAGCTACTCTCCATATAAGGTCTTGAGGGAAAACACTCATCAGTGAGGGACACCCTCTAGTTCCACCGTTTTGAGCAGTTCACTATCCCCCGAGGCCCGTACATACCTACATGGGTCTAGGAGTTCTACTCTACATATGGTGGCCTTGTTCCTAAAAGCAAGAAGAAGGCTAGTGAGTTCAGACTGGTGGGGTCCATTATGGTACGGGGGATAGTAGTGCAATGTAGCTGTGATCACATCAACGCGGTACTTGACAGTGGGTCAGACTGTGACTACCCTAACCTGGCTACCACTACAGCATCATTGGATGAGCTCAAGGGCTGGTTGGCGCCCCTCATCTCAGACACCACCCCGAGGTGGATAGAGGCAGGAGTCCTGATCGAAAAGAGGGACTTGAGTGTAGCTGCACGTTATTTGTTTGGATTCATCAGCATCTCTATTATGCACTCCCAAAATGAGTCTGTTATTCGTTATCCTAAGGCGGCTTGCCGGTGGTCGATTATTTCTAGGAAGAGTATTGACATGGGGCTTATTATTGAGCAAGAGATGACCATGAGTGCCAAGCAGAGACAGACTTCCCTACCATTCCCGGTCCTGATCAAGGAGTTATGTCGGCATGCTGGAGTGCCCCGAGAAGATACGAGAGATATTGAGGTTACCCTTTCTTCCTCCATTGACATCTGGCGTATTGAGGCCAAGTACTCACTAGAGGAGGCCGATAGGAGGAGAGCAGCTTCGGTGGATACATCCCCAGAAGTGGACATTGATTCGATACCTACAGAGGCATCTTTGCTTACTCCGGCCTCCTGGCCTTAAGGTACATCTACTCCTACCTCTTCTTCATAGGCTCCGGGTGCTTCCACCTCCTCCCAGCCCGTCAAGATTACCCAGGCCATGATACTGAAGATGGGGAACTTAGCCCATTCGATTGATGTGAGAACTACTAGATTGGAGGCTTCTGTGCCATTGATGATTGAGGCTACCATTTTAGCTGCACTGACCCCCCCTTCGGGCTTCTGTTGATAATTTGACTGCGAGAGTCGCGGCTTGTGAGAGTAGACAGGGGAGTCTTATGAGGTTATGACGTTAAAAGCCGAGGTATCAGATCTGAGGAAAGACGTGGACTACTTGAAGTCCACTGACTTCACTCCCTACTTGAGGCAGCTGATGATGTGGATGCTCCAGAGACTTTTGAGATTCCTCCGGCCACCACCGGAGATGTACATCGAGATGATATGGAAGCTGATGAGTAGGAGGCAGAGACCGATGAGGAGCAGATAGAGGTGCGTGATGCTGAGGTTTATGATAATCTGGCTGACCTGGAGAATGTCATGTTCGAGACTGCGCGCCAGACCTATTTGAGAGACACAACCATGTATGGGTCCAGTGGAGCTGGTATTTCTGAGGTGACTCCGGGCACTGATGCCCAGGTTCAGAGTACTACACCGGGCACTGATGCCCCGATAGATGGAGCGACTGTTTAGACAGGATCCCTCTTTACCTCCCTCTCCATCTTATTTTTATTGACTTTTGGATACTTTATTGCTTGCATTTGAGGACAAATAGTTTTTGTTTTGTGGTGGGGTAAGGCCCACCTTGTGTGATTATTGTTCTGTTTATATATTTCAGTTTTTGAGCAATAAATTGTGTTTAGCACTGTTGTTGTGGATGATTGAGCTTGTGGGTCCTTGTTTTAATTGTAAATGATTTTTGGACCCTTCTGGAAAAAAATTTGTGCCACCTCTTGTTTGTGTTTGAATGTGGTTGTTCTCTTGCAAATTTGAGTATCGGTTTTGATCAATACCGATGACTTGAATAGTGCTCATAATCGAACAAAAATAAATGTGCAGCTACAATGAGGCCAAATGAAGTTGCATAGGCAATATGTGAACTTTTTGCATCTCGTTATGACTAGCCAATTATCAAATTGAGTCTCTTGTGATGAACATTGCACACTGGCGAGAGTGTGGAGTCTTGTTTGACATTGGTGTTAATGCCTTGTGTGTGATGAGCTTATTGTGAACCATGTGTGATGACATCTAGAATTTGCCCCGTTGGTCTGGTTGACTAAGTGATGCAGTCTCTTGAAATGATCTTAGGCAAGTTTAAAGAGTGAAACAATTTGACATTATACCTCTTTTGTGGCCTACCTTGCGAGTGTGTGAACTTCGTTTAAACACCTTTTGAGCCTTAACCCTTTTCTTGGAAGGAACTTGATGAAATTGTGACCTTTCTTTATCCATTACCCATAATCTTCATGATTTGTGGTTTGCTTGAATAGTCAACTTAGGCCAAAAGCCTAAGTTGGGAGTGTGGTGAAAAGAGAAGGTAAATCAAGAAATGCAAAGAAGTCCCCTTTGACCCATGGTTTCAAGAAAGATGGAACCCCTCCATACAAAAAAAAATGAAAAAGAGAAGAATGAAAAAGAAAAAAAATGAAAAAGTTGTGGAATAAAGTTGTGAAAATGCAAAAAGAAATGGGGTGTCCAATAGTCCATGGAAAGAAAATAATGGGGTGACGTTTGAGCATGAATGAGAATGATGAAGAAAAGTGTTGTCACACTACATTTCATGAGGATAGCAGCCACTGGGCCTAAATGACCATACCTTTACAGTCAGCCCTGTTACAAGCCTTGAAACGACCTTTTTTTACCTTAAGTGAGCTGAAACAATTGTTTGTTAGAAAATAAGGGAAAACCTATTGGTGAAATCATGCATTGTGTTCATCTTTGTGAGTGTTGATTATGATTCCGGAGCAATTAATTGCTGAACCATTGTGTGTGAATATGGAATCATTCTTTGTGTGAGGGCATTTGAGTACCTTTGTTGAGCTTGAACTTGCATTTGAAGCAAATATTGTGAGCTTGAGAATCTTTGGTAATGGTGAGTCACAACTTCAATCTTTGAGTGCACAATTGATCCTTGGATGAGTAAGTTGAGTCTTTTTGTGTGCATTCATGATTGAGTCTTGTGTAGCACTACTTGAGACATCCTTTTTGAATTGCTGAATTAGAGTTTTACTTGAGGACAAGCAAAAGTTTAAGTTGGGGGTGTTGATGAGTCCACGATTTAGACTCATTTAGGGATTTATTTGGATAGATTTAGTGTTCTCAAATGCTTATTTTGTGCCAATAACTGATGTAAAATCCTTGTTTTCCAGGTGTTTGAGTTGAGGAACAAAGCATGGACACTAATGGGGAAAAAGGAACAAGGCAATTGAAAGAACAAAGAAAAGAAGGCATGTTGATTGCCTAATCCATTGGGCGAGTCACCGAGTGGCTATTACCTCACCTAAAGTTCCAGTGTGCCAAGCCCTGAAGGAGAAAATCAAGTCGGCAAGAGAAAGGAGCAGTCGGCGTGTCGCCGAACGGTTTCGTGATACAGTGTTGGATCGCCCAAAGTTATAGAACTTGAGGATGCTGAAGGCCAAAGCAAAAAGGCGATGGAACTGACCAAAGGGCGGATCGCTGAGTTGATCAGCTATCTCGACTTACTACGCCGAATGGCCCTTCGCAGCATATTTTTGGCGACTATAAATACATTTTCAAACATTATGTTTAGTATCAAATTTTATTCTGAACATTCATTAGAGTAAATTTTGAGTTTGAATTGAAAGTATTAAGACAATATTTTTCCTTAGCTTTGAAGAATTGAACTTTTCCATTTTTGAGAAATTGGAAGTGTGTCTTTGAGATTCTTCAATTTGGACCTTTGTAAAGATGAAAATAATCATACCTAGTTGATGGAAGCACAATTTGGTAACGATTTCTATCTTTTTATGACGTCTAGCTAAAACCCCAATTCTTGGGGTGTGATTATGTGATTATGAGTTGATTTAGCTTATGGATATTGCTAATTGATAGTTTAAATGTTGTTTAAAAGTTAATTTAAAGGGTTGTAGTTGCAAATGCAACTCTACCTTCGTGTTTTTGGCTTGCTCGAGAGAGAGATTTTAAAACCAAAATTACTGAATTGATGATCTGTGGGTATTGGGTTGTCATGGGTTCAGCTCGAGAGAGTGAATCCTAAACCCTTTTCCACACATTCAGCTCGAGAGAGTGAACGGACTAAAGCATAAGTTGTTCTAAATTGTTGCTTGTTGTTGTTCGAGAGAAACCAACTTGATTCAGGGTAGATTGTTTGAGAGAAAGTTTATCCCCACTAAAGTCTAGCTTATTCATTGATTTACAACTATTTACTATCAGTTGCAACTACCCATTTGTCTACCTTAGCCTATAATCCAATCACATCCCAAGAATCCGTCTCATTACTTGATTAATTCGTGTTATTTGCTGCTATTGCAGTTGATAATTACAATCAAAATCTCCCTGTTATTTGACACTTGTGTCACCCCTAATTTGAATTATGCTTTTATTCGTAAATATCTATTCCTCTGATTGACTTGAACATATTCGTACTTTAATCTTGATTCTTAAACACGTACCACTCCCTGTGGGATTCGAACCCAACTCATTCAGTTGGGTTATATTACTGACTAACGATCGTTGGCAGTTAGTATTGGATGAAGGGTCCTGATACGTGCTTAAGATTCAATAGGAAAGTACGAATATGCTCAAGTCAATCATAGGAATAGACATTTATGATTAAAAACATAATGGAAATTAGGGGGTGACAAGAATGTCAAATAAAAGGGGTTTGATTGCAATTATTAACTACAGCAGCAACAAATAATATGAAGATAACAATAATGAGACGAGTTCTTGGGATGTGATTGGATTATAGGCTAAGGTAGAAAAATAGGTAATTGCAACTGTTAGTAAATAGCTGTAAATTAGTGAACAAGCTGGACTTTAGAGGGGATAAACTTTCTCTCGAACAATTTACCCTGAATCAAGTTGGCTTCTCTCGAACACCAACAAGCAAGCAAATAAGAACATCATATGCCTTAGTCCATTCACTCTCTCGAGCTGAATGTGTGGAAAAGAGTTTAGGATTCACTCTCTCGAGCTGAACCCATCACAACCCAATACCCACAGACCATTAGTTAATAATCTTTGTTTTAAAACCTCTCTCGAGTAAGTCAAAAACACAAAGGTAGAACTGCATTTGCAATTACAATCCTTTAATTTAAACCACAATTAATGATTGAAATCACTTCTAAATAGCATTTAAACTAACAATTAGCAATACCCATAAGCTAAATCAGCCCATAATCACACCCCAAGAATTGGGGTTTTAGCTAGACATCATAAAAAGATAAAAATCGTTACCAAATTGTGCTTCCATCAACTGGGTAAGATTAATTTTGTCTTTACAAAGGTCCAAATTGAAGAATCTCCAAGATCCACTTCCAATTTCTCAAAAATGGAAAACTTCAATTCTTCAAAGCTAAAGAAAATTTGTCTCCAAACTCAAAGTTCAAAAATATGATATAACTTATGATAAAAGCTTCCAAAACTACTGTTTGAAAATGTATTTATAGTCGCTAAAAAATATGCTACGAAGGGCCATTCGGTGCAGTAAATCAGGCTCGCCGATTTGCCTTTTGGTCAGTTCCATCGCCTTTTTGCTTTGGCCTTTAACATCCTCAAGTTCTATAACTTTGGGCGATCCAACACTGCATCGCGGAACCACTCAGCGACACGCCGACTGCTCTTTTTTCTCGCCAAATTGATTTTCTCCTTCAGGGCTTGGCACACTGGAACTTTAGGCGAGATGGTGGCCATTCGGCAACTCGCCAAAGGGACTTGGCGATCACCAAGCCTTCATTTCTTCCTTCTTTTAGCTCGCTTCATTCCTTTTTGCAAATTAGTGTCCATGCTTTGTTCCTCAATCCAAATACCTAGAAATCAAGGATTTTACATCAGTTATTGGCACTAAAGAGGCATTTGAGGACACTAAATCTATCCAAATAAAGCCCTAAATGAGTCCAAATCGTGGACTCATTTGGCATAATATACACTAATCCAGCAGTATCACTTTTGACTTGTTACCTCCAGGATGCAACAGCCCAACAACGTCATACAACTCAAACAACTCTACATTTACTTGAAGAGTCCAAAGCTCCACAAAAAGAACATCTTTCTTCAACATATAAATACTCTCTTTTGTATAGTGAATTAGTTGAAGACTTAGAATATTATTCTTTGTCTCAACTCTCTCTTTCACCATACTAATTCAATATATACACAGTATACCACTTCTCATCTTTTCTTACACTCTTTCTCTTGTATATTTCTTGTTCTAAAAATCAAAATAAGACTATCACTATTTATAGGTGATGAATTCTTCCTTACAATGAATAGGAAGATAATTGCAAGTAAATTGGCTAAATGAATAGCCCAAATGTCACATAAATTACAAAAATAAAGAAGTAGAATAATGGGTGGAATTAGTGGTAGATCATGACAATAGTGATTACAAGAGTTACACCAAAATATTGATCATATTCTTGTCAACTTGCACCACTAACATATGCACTTAGTATTTGAATTTAATAATAAAATGCATATACACCAACAATAACTTTATCAAAAAGTTGTTCTTGATCGTAGGATCATTAATTAGAACACAAGTTATCCGGTTAGATCAATATGTATGTGGTGATATTTATTGGATAAAGATTAGTTGATCACATTAACTAAACTAATGACGACCTACTTAGATGATGTATATAGAGATATATGATCATTGAACCGACTCATTGGATAAATAGTAATGGTTAGAATTATCATAAACTGTCAGTTTGATATCATCTTCAAGAAAGTGATGAAAGAGTTCCATTTGGCTTGAGATTTCAAAGTAATTGACAAGTAATTATTTATTATACTTTGATATCGAACACTCATGGCCCTACAATAATGATTGAAAGGATATCGGTTATGATTAAATATTAGTAGAATTACTGATCAAAATGAAATTTGTCAGCTTTTGGTAATAAATTTAAGCCATATATAATGTCATGAATTATAAAGGAGGGTTTGGAGGCAGACCTTAGAGTCTAAAGGATTCAAGTTCAGTAGAACCAAAATGGAGTACTTTAAGTGCAATTCACTGACGTGATGCCTAAGGTTGGTGTAAAAGTGAGGTTTGATACATATGTCATTAAAAAAAAGGAAGTCTCAAGTAACCTCGGGTCTATTATCCAAGAAAATGAGGGAGATTAGCGATGATGTAACGCATCGTATAGGTGTAAGAAGGATGAAATGAATGCTAGCATCTAGTGTGATAAGAAGGTGATACATAAAACTTAAAGGCTAGTTCTACAAGTGGTTAGACTGTCAATGTTGTATGGAGAGGAGTGTTGGTCAGTCAAGAACTCCCACGTTTAGAAGATGAAAATTGGGGAATGCTGAGATGGATGTGTGAGCATACTAGAAGAGAAAAGATTAAGAAAGAAGATATCCGAGACAAGTAGGAGTGGCCCCAATATATAGAGGAAGATGGTTCAAACATCTATATAGGAGATGCACGGATACCCCAGTGCGGAGGTGCGAGAGGTCGGCTATGGATAGTTTCATATTGAAACAGAATTGAACTTCACTGGGTATATAATCAATTACAACGGTAAGATATGATTTTTTTGGAACAACAATTTATATGATGAGCCTCTACAAGAGGATAAGCAAATCACTATTCATGCTACTAATGTATGAACTTTGGAAACGGTATAGATGAGTGTAATTTATGCCAAATCAAAACAACATATGAGAGTACCACTTTGGGATAGTCTTAGATATTGTATTACCAACATTAGTAGACCGTGGATGATCATATAGAGATTTTACTGTTATAATAAATGTTGATGCGAAACAAAGAGGTAAATCTCACACAGGGGCGAACCCACGTGGGTTCCAAGGGGTTCACCCGAACCCTCTCGGCAACAAATTACACGATATATATAAGATAAATTTTCTGTATTTATGTAGATATATATATATATATATTTCGAACCCCCTCAATAACAAAGAGAAACTGATGGTGCAATGTCAAGTCCGCCTAAAATTAGGTTGTATGTCAATGGTTCGAATCCCTATGAAAGCATTTTATCTTTTTCTTTTTTAGTTTCAGTTTTCTTTTTAGTTTTTTTATTTATTTTCAGTTCTGTTTTTCAAGTTTTTTTACTTTAAAAAACGTGCTAAAAGTGTGGTTTAAAACCCAAAAGAATTCAAGGTTTCCATTTCTAAAGGCTTATTTACACGTTTATACTTTTATTTTTCGAACCTCCTAAACAAAAATCCTGGGTCAGCCCCTGATTCTCACATAATGGAAAAAAAGTAGGGACCTAATTAAATGTATGAAAGATTGTGGGTATAACTAATGCAAACTTTACAAATCTAGTTTCATTTGATGTAATGATGAGTTGGAGATTTTGGACTAATGTGAGGTTTATAGTTCATTAAATAGTGTTCTCGATATCTTTTTATGTCTATTTCTGATGTTAAATTGCATCTATGAAGGCTTAAGAACAAGGCAAAGACAAATGAATGCAAAAAAAAGCCCAAAACTTAGGAAAAACAAAGAAAAGGCGAAGCTCGTCAAGTGCAATGGGCGACTTGTCAAACAAGCTGAAACTCGCTAAAAATGATAGAGACTTCTGCTAAAAACTTCAAAGCAGATTGACGAGGAAAATACTCAAACGGTGACTAGCCAACAATGTCGATGTGCCTTGGTATCATCGCCAAATTTATCTGAGAGTTCTGCTACAAATGGAGGTCAACTTGGCGAGCTAAGTGAGAGTGGACGACTCACCTATTAGGAATGGCGAACTCCATCGAATTCGCCAAAGGTGTTCAACACTTGAAGCCCTGAAGTGAAGCTAAAAGGCGAGAATATGTAGTAGTTGATGACTCGTTGAGTGAATCAGAGAGCCCGACTAATATCCTCATAGTGATCCCGAAGTTCAATTTTTGTCAAACTATTGGAAGGTATAAATAGTTTTCAACAGAGAGAAAAAACATCCTTCATTGCTTTGAATATCTAAACTTGGAATTTGAATATATCATGGTTTGACAAAAAAGATTCGAGAATTAAATATGGATAATAAAGAAAATCATTGGTATGAATTAATTAGAATAGTAATAACAAAACAACAAGAATTAAAGCATAAACAAGAAAGGCTTCAATACAACATATATGCAGGCGTATGCCAAAAATCTTTGCTAGCTCAAAGAAAAGCAATATTTAAACTACAACTAGAGATACAAAAAATAGAGTATAAACTGAAACATAATTTAAAATGAATAAGGAAGAATTTGCTATAGAAGAAAAAACCTACGAGAATCCAAAAGGATTTAAAATAAAAATAATATTTTCAAACTTAGGAAGGAGATATAAAAAAATAGGTGAAAATCTATATCTAATGATAGAAAAAGAAACAGTAAGATTAGAAGATAGTCTAACTGCAATGGTATGAATAACTAGAGAAAATGAAGAAATAGATAGGAAAAAAGAAATAGATACAATAAAACAACAAGCAAAATTAGAAATACAACAGATCGAAGAAGTGAAAAGTGATAAAATAATTGCCTTAGAAAAAGAACTAACTATGCTTAAAGAATTATATGCGGCCAAACAAAAAGAAAAAGAAATAGAAACAGAATTAAAAATGGAGATAGAAAAATTTAAGAAAAAATTAACTAAAGAAAAAGAAACCCCAGATATAAGAGTTGATAATATTGATATAGATGAAAATTGCTCAGAACAAGGCTCAGATATTGAAACATATACAGAAATATTAGAAAAAATAGGAGAAACCGAAACAATTAATAATACAATAGAAATAAATACGGAAGATATCAAAAATAAAGCAAGTACAAGTACACCAGAAGTAAAAAACCCAAAAACACTAAGTCCTAATTATTACACAGTTAGTTATGAAGAATCTGACAGATATGATAGTTTATGGAATAAAAGATTAAACAAAAAATGGACATCGTCTACAACATCCCGAAATAATGGTTTTCTAGATTTAGATTGTGTAACGGATATAAACAAAATAATACAACTATGGGTAGGATACATATCAAAACAACTAATAGATAACAAAATTGGAATGACAGAAGTACCAGGATATATAGAAAG
>JAJOOR010033917.1:0-13129 GCA_036250505.1 Solanum acaule | reverse complement strand
AGCTAAACAAGTTTCCGGTAACTTCCGAAGCACATTTTTAAGAACTTTTTGGGTCAAATTCAAATATAATCATTTCATTAAGTTCTCGACTCCAAACTCACATGTGAGGCTCTAGTTTCACTCTATCATTTTCCGGGTCGTTACATAAATATTAATTTCTTGAAGATTTTCGGGTCTAGTCCGGAAGTTTTAGTGAGAAGCTTAGTCCGAAAGTTTTAGTGAGAAGCTTAGTCCGAAAGTTTAAGGTGAGAAGGTTTGATATTTATTTTTTGCCATATTAATTTATCTTGGTGGCTATTATTTATCCAGGTGGAAATCCACATCACCACTTTTGTCAGCTGTTGCGCGCGTGTAGTCACAATAGGAGCAGGTGGACAAAAAAGGTGTACGTGACGGAGGAATAAACAAATTCGGGGGGGGAGGGTAATTAAAACGGAATTTAGTTTAGGTGTACACCGAATAAAAACCTTCAAGTTCAAGAGGGTAATGAGTACTTTTGCCTTTGAAAAATAAATACATTGTTGTTAAACAAAAAATGAATACACAAATATAGTATACATATGAATACATTGTTGTTAAACAGAAGATGGATACATTTGACAACTCAAAACCAAAAAAAAAATAATAAAAAAAATAATAGAATATGTAGGTAGCAAAGTGTGCAAGTATTCGGCTGTATAAAAAATTGAAAAAGTCAACAAACGTCAATCTCTTTTTGGTCAAGTTTTTCCTATAATACTTGAGGTTTGGTGTTAACTCATCTATTTATTTATAAAAATATGATATTAATGTATTTAATTATACTTGTATTGCCTAATCAACCTTTCAAATTGGATAGATTACTTGTGAATCAAATATACTTGTATTCACAAATCATCATTTCAACTTGTGTTAATATTACAATACAAGTATCTATGTATATAAATATTCTAATATACAAATTTGACAATCACACAAACCCCAATCTCTTTTTGCTCATATTCTTCTTGTATTTTTTTTAAAAAATAACTATAGCCATTGTAATGTAGAAACGAATAATTCTTCAATCGAAAGCCTATAAAAATAGATGAAATATATGTGTATACAAATATGATCTTCATAAAAACGAGGAAAAAATCAATTAAAAGATATCTAATGAATTCAAATTACAAAAATTGCTCCTAGAATCATCAAAATGATCTTAAATTGGAAGAAATTTGAGGGGGAAATACAGAAAATTTGTGATATAGGAATATTGATGAAACAGAAAGTATTAATGAGGGTAAACATAGGGAACCAATCACATAAAACATGCCTAGACATAATCAATTAAGTGTATAATAATAACTTTCCTATTTAATATTAATAACTTTTCTGATTATTTGTTTATAATTAACTTTGCTATTTATTGTGTAGTTATATCCATATAACATAAAAATAAAAAAAAAACTATAGCTATTCATTTTAAATGTATATTAATGTTTGGTATGTACATGGGCTTGAGTTTTAAGAAGTATTAAGTGGCTCAACAAACAAAAAAATGTGATATAACTAGAAGAGAAAAAAACTAAATAGGTTAACGAGTGTGCCTAGAGTATAAAATAGACTCAATAAATTAAATACTTGGAGTATAGAGAGAGCAGGCTCAACAAGCTAAAGAAAGTGCTTCAAGTAAAATTATTGTAGAAATTTGCCTGGAATTCTGGATTGGAATAACTTCATAAAAATCCAATCTTTAGATTGAGAGAGTCAAGAAGTTAGCATAAACTATGTGATAAACTCAATGACATAGTATTAAGTATAGTTATTTGCACAAAGTTGTTATTTATGTTGACTTGTGAATACTAGAGGGGTTTGAATTGACTTGTTTTTAGGTGTTTTTGGTTTTTAAGCATTTTTTAATTTAATTTTTAGAGGTGTTTGACAAAGATATAAAGTGCTTAAAAGCTTACTTTAGGCTTAAAAAGTACCCCCTCCATTCCTATTTAGTTGTTACCATTTCACGCCTCTTAAGAAACTACGTAAGCTTACCATTGTACATTTATTTCGTGTTCTGTTGAAGTCAAATTTTCAATACATGAACATAACTTAATTTACTTTGATTAACTAATTTGGTCAATGAACATGAATTAATTACTTAGTTTTATCATGTTAGACAAATTCAAGGCTAATATATTTCAAAGGGTAAAATAGGAAGAAACGTGTCATTTATGCATTAATTTTGTGAAATAATAAATATTAAATTTTTTTAATTTTTAATAAAACGACATATAAATAGAAAAAGAAGAGTAACCAAAAAAAAAAGTCAAAAGTCAAAAGTATATAGATCTACCTACTTTTTGACTTTTAAGTGATCACTTAAAAAATAAAGTTATCCAAAAACTCGGAAATTAGCACCCATGTTGGGGTGATTCTTATTCTGGTAATAATCAAGCTAGTCCTATTATTTGGCATAAACGTTGAATTAAACTCAAGGATATGATCCACCATGTATTGACTTCTATTTTTCAAATGGTTATTGGTTGCCTGTACAGAGGGTCAAGTGGGTTCACATGAACCCACTTCGTTGAAAAATAATACCCCATATATATATTTGATCAGTTTTAAAAATTTTATATGTATATATTAACTTTTGACCCCACTAACACAAGTGTGACCCTTGGCTGATTGGTGAAGAGGGTTCAATTTTCCCAGCCAGCCCAAGTTCGAATCCCTGTTGCCACATTTTAGTTTTATTTTTTATATCTTGAACCCACTTCGTGAAAATCCTGGATCTGCCACTGGGTGTACCTCATGATTAATAAATTGTTTGCCTTGTATTTCTTTATATTAATTTATACGTGAAAGTTTAATAGAGCATTAAATTAAGTAGTATACTTTAACTGCATCGTGTCCATGGTTTCCAAATAAGAGAGTATATATTTGGCATACGCTTAGCTTAAGAACAAACAAATCAAAGATGTTGTATGCAAATTTTGATTCTAATATAGTAATATGCAAGTTTATGGTATCTAATTCATTTTGGAATTAGTCATTGTGCTAGTACCTTAGGTAATTGTTGGTTATCCAAAATAAAGAATCATCCATACAGTATTATGAAATCGATTTTCTTTAAACAACAACGTAACCAAAATTCATTTTCAGTCCTATGCTCATATCAATAGAACACACAACCTGACTCTAATATCAATGTACGATTAAATAGCAAAGCGAGAACAACGAATTATGTACCTTTATAACCCAATGTTGATTATTGAACCCACCATCAAAAAATTCCCCAAGTCAAACTCCGATTCACTAGGACACAACGTTTAATCCACGAACTAAATGCCTTTTCTCTTCGTGTGTTTATGGGAGAAAACAAGTTAGAGAAAAAAAATTCTCTTTTGAAGAATAGAAAGTTTAGTGACACCCATTTCCACGTTAAGTGATAGGGTGGGTTGTCAGGTCCGTCTACATGGAGCGACCCACAATCTAGAGCCAATATTCAATAGTGAAAATACACAAACAATAATCTAAAATTGGAACATTAAGTAGTTTATTTATTAGTGAATAATAATAATTACTAATAAGTAGTACTTCATTAACAACAAATAGTAGAAATTTCGAATTACCAAAAATAAAAAATAAGAGCAAAGATAAAAAGAATTAACCCTCCCAGTATCTTAACTCAACATCCTTCTTTTCGCAACTTTAATTCCTAAACATTTACGGCATTGCATAGGAACATAAGCGATGATGCTGCTGCACCACCACCACCACCCAAAAACACTCTTTCATAATAATCCACACAAAACAATGATAACGAAAGTTCCACTTCATGTTGCATCCAAACTCTTCTCATTACCTCCGACTCATCAAAACCCGTTCCTTTCTTCCACTTCCTAAGCCGGTCCAAGACCGGCTTAACACACACCATATAAAGTCTCCGGTACCCTCCAAGAGCCAAAACCACCGTCCTCACACCCTCCGAGGGACGAGACACGTGGCGAAAGCAAAGGTGCTCCCAAAGGGAATCATTTCTAGTGATGGAACACCATAACTTACAAACACATGCAGCTACACCTAATGAGCCACCATCTAGCCTTTGCAATATCACTATCAACACATCAACATTGTCATTGATGAAAAAATTTGTACCATTTTCAAGTTGCACCATATTTTTTTTTCTCTTTTCTAGAAATGAAACAAGAGATAATAATAATTTGTGGGAAATGAATGAAGGATATGTATTTGTAGGGGTTTTGACTCAGGTGTATGTGTAGGGTATCATGGAAAAGAAAAGAAGAGGCCAAAAGGAAAAGTTTAGAGGGAAATATATTAGGACCAAGAATCCAAGAGTAGAGTTTGAATAGAATAGTGTTAAAAGGGTTTTGGGAATTGGTGAGGGGAAAATTATTGTTTGTCGTTTTCTATGGAGTTTGTTTAGTTCAATGCTCAAATGAGTGATGACTTTTCGATGCTTTGGGGTCTATCAATTGTGTTATGTGTGTGCAAACATTATGGAAAAAAGAGAAAAGTCAAATGTGAACGTTATTGATGTTTCAACGAAAATGGATTCTCATTGAAACACATTAAACTTTTATAATTTTTTCCTATGAAATACTGTAATTTTTTTTACTGATTTAATTAAAATATATTTACGAAAATGCCTATTGAATAAGTACTTTCCCATGAATAAATAGTAATGTTTTAGTAGTGTAAATGTCACGATCTAGGCTGTCGTGAGTGTCACCCACAGTAAATCACTTGTTGGAAGAACTAATGACTAACCCAAACTAAACCCCAAACGTCATTTATTTTGAGCAAGTTCATCATATAAAAACAAGATAAACAATTTTTCAAACAACTAAGGATTGAGTATCCATAAACTCAATCAATAGTCTAAAGCAATTTAGTAGTGAAAGAATTGAGCCGTCATAAACTCAATCCAATAATAAAAAATATTTGTGCGAAAATAAACCCCTAAGAATTGAAAGTCATGATATCAAAATTCTAATGTCTAAATAAAGGGGATGCAACCCCGAGCTTAAAACAATAACAAAAATCTAAGAATGTCTTAGTTCAGAAAGACGGACAAGAAGAATAGAGGAATTCACGATGGCATGAAAGAATAGTTCACCCTTGGATTCAAAGTTAGACATCCCTTAACTTGAGGTCTTGAATCAACAGCTGAAAGATGACATGTACTCAACAAGAAAATAACATGTGCAATATCAATACACAAACTATAGTTGTAACACCCTGTATCCAAAAAGGGGCATATATCAGCTTTCCAAATGTTGCAGGTGTCGAACCATGCCGGCCACCCATGGACCGTGGAGTGGACCACGGACCGTAGGTGTGGTCCGTGGTTGGCCTGCCTGGGTAGGGTCTGAGGGTTCAAGGCCACGACACGTCCTACGGACCATAGGTCAGACCACGGTCCGTGGTCACGTGTCCATTGTTCGAGACCCCAAAAAGTATGTCTTTGATCATGACCAACGGTCCACCAAGATAGGCTGTGGGTCAAACCACGGTCTGTCGATTGGGTCCGTGGATGGTCACCTGGCAGTTAATTTTAGGGTCAGTTGGATCTTTTCCTAATTAATTAGTTCTTATACTATGTCTTTTTGCCTATATTTAGAACTCTATATAGGACTTTTTACCCCCAAATTCACCCCATTTAATTCATTCTTTCTAAATCGGAAAAGAAAACCAACTCCTCTCAAATATTCTTTCTCTAGAACTTAAAGAAGAAGAAGGAGGTTCAACCTAGGGTTTCAAGCTAAGGTCTCAATTCCTCCATTGAAGATAAGCAATTGGACTTGAGGTATGGTAGTTTTCATCCATGGAGTCCCCAAATTCCTCTATTTCAAATAGTAGAATTCCCCAATTAGCTAGGGTTTTCTTCATACACCATGGGTTCTTTTGAGTATTGATCTTAATGATTTAATTATGTTTAAATATGCATGAATTGATGATTTACAATGCTTTTATGATGTTTCCCCTATGAACCCATGCAAACCCCTATGTTTTCCAAATTGTGATCTCATAGAGTTGGGTTGTTGATTATGAAAGATGAGTTTTATAATCTAAAGCATGAAGTAATAGAATTACATGAATTTATGATAAAATCCCTATCTAATGCTAGAATTCTATATTTGGTGATTGAAAGTAGCTTTGAACCTTGAAAGGGCAAAGTATGAACTTATGCATGATCTTATGAAACCTGTGTATATGCTTTAAAGGTGCTTTGAGAGTGAAGTGCCAATGTTGTTGTTGTTGTTGTGTTGTTGAAAGGTTATTCTCATAAAACACTTACAACCATGATGTGAAAGGTTTTCTCACATAGAATGGATTCTTAGGTTGAAAGAATATTCTCACCTAATTGAATCAATGAATGAGAGCTATCCTAATGAACTAGCTTGGATTGAAAAGATGACATGTGTTTCCATGGATGATGAGAATAAGTAAGAAAGTACTATTCCATGGGAATTATGGTTAGCACCGAGTGGATATTGACATCTATATGGGAGCTCTCCCGTTAGTAGAGGTCGGGTTCCTAGGAGAAGTCTCATGAGATGGAAGCTCTCCCGTTAGTAGAGGCCGAGTTTCTAGTAACAATCTCCTTATCCCATAAACTACGTGCCCCCGTAGGATATTTAGCTAGTGGATCCACTTAAGCTAGAAGTTCATGGTTCTACCTAAGGCAAGTAGAACAACTCTTTTCGGTGTGGGAGACACCAGGTGATCATGTTTTAGCTCACATGGTCTCTATGTCGATTAAGGCTAATTTTCCCACAACAAGATGATTAATGAACTAAGGTTACTTAAATAAGTATCTCATATGTGTTCAAAGGCTCAAAGATGATTAGCTTGCCTTGACCATGATGTTATGACCTATGTTTTCCAACTATCTTTATTATGATGTTTAAACTTAGTAAAGTGCATGTCATGAAATGAAATGTCCCTCTTAGCGTGTTTTAAATATTTTATGCATAACTATCATACTTAGTGCATTTTTACACCAAACGCATACACTTTCCTACATTTTCCCCAAATGTAGGGTTCGACTGACAGTGTTTCCATTCTAGTGGCTAGAGCTTGGACTTTGATTTTTTCCGAGCTTGGTGTGTCCTCATGGTTCGAGGACGGACTTTCATTATTGTAGTTTCACTTTTGTATTTCATTTTGAATGACATCAAAGTCTAGCATGTTATTTAAACAAATTAATGATTAGCCTCCCCAACCTAGGGCTTTTCCCACCATGAAATCATCCCAAAACCCTCCCGAAAAAGTAATATCTTAGATTCTAAGGCTTAAGAAGCATTGTACAAGGTTGGGGAGTAACAATCTTACCTTTACCAATGAAATCCGTGAAAAATTGAGTGTAAACAACCCTAAATCGCCCTTAAAAAGTCCAAGAACAAAAAAGTGTAGAAGATAAGAGGTTTTGGGGTTGCTTTAGCATAAAAAATTGTTTCACTCCACCACAGCGGGCTGGGCTGCTATAGCGGAACTTACTCCGCTATAATGGGTACACTTCACTATAGCGGTCTGAGACCCGCTATAGCAAAATATGTGAACTTTAGAGACTCGAAATCCCTAAAAATCTTATTTTCACAACATATCTCTTTCCCTTCACGTCCTGAACTATCCCTTTTGTGCCGAATTCGATTCTGGGAGTTTTACTCGTCCGAATTCAATTTTGTAAAGTCCTATGGGTTCCTTAGTTTCTATTGGTTACAAGAATATATCAAACCAAGCTCCGACATTACACCCCACCCATTCTCGAAGGGCCCTAGACCCGCACCTAGCCTAGATACATGAGACTGGCCTAGTCAAAACTTTTAAGTCACTATCCAAAAAGTTTTCTTGCCCAACTTCTTTCACTGTTGGCCTATTCATAACGAATGAAACAAATCGTTACCGTAATCGCTAGTTGCAAAACCATGAGTGTTCCTTATTCAGTTATCAATTTAATGAATTCTCTAGGTATTTTCACTATGTACTAATTAATCTGAGTGTATTTAGCAAGTGAAGGATGCCATTTGAGTAAAATAGTCCATTTTGAATAAAATTTAACCCATTTGACAAACGATGAATAATCCATTTGATCAAACTTAAATTGAAGAATCGAATTAAACGGAACTGAATTAGAAAAAGAATCAAATAATATAAATTTTGACTAACATTTTAAGATGTATTTTTTTACAAATTGATATGAAAAAAGTTGCAATTAATAACACTTTTCGTATAGTTTTTGAATATCTAAAGTTTAATTTTAAAATATTAAATTAATATTATCTAATATAACTTTGAAAATTAGTCAAATTGACTCTTGAAATCATAGCATAACATTGACAACTAAAACAGAATGAAAAAATTATAATTTTTCGACAACCAAGCCTAGCTTCACGCATAAACATTGCTTTATGTTTCCCTCAATTAAACCAATATTATCAGTAGCCTGTTGGGCCAGATTAGTCCAAATACATTCTTAACATGTGATAGTCCCCTTCAAGTTAAGCTCGTTTTGACTTTTTCCAATTTGTTTCACACAATCACACCATTAATAATACTTCTATTTTATATTTAACCTTTGTTTTTCTCTTATTAACTTAATAACTTCTATAGTGTATAAAGTATTTTTCCCCACACTCAATAATATTTCCATCGAAGTAAGCCATGAATAACTATAGCTAAGATTATGGGTTTATTTACCTAGAGATTGATTTGTGTTACCCACATCCAAATATTTATGGCCATACACGCAACATGAGAGCTTCTTTTTTTTTTTTACTCTCTTCGCAAAAAATATGAAGAAATAAACGCCTGAAAAAGTCAATGAGGGTTCAATATTATCTGTAATATATACATACAAAATAATTTTAATCATCTACTAATAATGTAATTTTCCAGGTAAGGAAGTTAGAATGAACCCCTCGCCCATACTTTATACTTAAATAGTTTTTTCTTCTTTATTGGTCTATTTTAGCAAATCAAGAGAAATTTATCATTTTCTTCCGATATTACCCTTTTTATTAGATGACTACATAAAGTACTGATAGCTAGCCAAATTCGAATTTACAAAGTGTATCAAATACGATTAATTTAATAAAATAAATACTTTTCTTTAAAAGGACGGCTAAGTCAACATAAACCAAATAAAATGAAACGGATGGAGTACATAATAGATCTTTAGGAAAAGAAGTCTATATATAAATGAAACCCAAACCTCACCAACATTTTTTATTTATATTTTATATATTAAGAGGAGGGGGTCGGTGGGGGAAGAGATTTGTCATGAATATTTGATTGTTTTGTTTTGTATTGGACTTGTCCGTTGAAACTATAGTCTATATATATGACAAGTACAGCTTATGATTCTCTCGATGAAAGCAATTCGATAATAGCAAACTTACAAAGAGAAACCCGCAAACTCCGCTAAAATATTTTCAACAACTTCATCAACGTCTCTCTTATGTATTTTGTCATTTGTAACATATATGCTATACACTATCAACTCAAAAATTGGTCAGAAATAATGTCTATACTTATAAATTATACTAATAAATTAAATTAAACAAGTAACCTAATTATTAAAATTGCTTAAGTCATCTTAATTATCTTTTTTACTGGCCACAAAATCATGTTTGTCAGACTAAATAATAGGCAAACAGACAAGTAACAAATGATCACCTCCTTTAAGTGATGCATCATATTGATTAATGGAATCATTAACCATGCATGCATCGTTTCCTTATATAGTCCAACGAGAGTGGATCGAGGATTGTCACTAAGGGGTGTCAATAGTTATAATAAAAAGTTATATTTACGAGGCTAGTAAGACTAGATGCACAACTTTAAGGAATTTTCACAACACCTTAATTACTAAACTAAACCTTTACATGTGTAAAAAGATATGTAAATACTTTTAAATATATACCAAAATTTGACATCTATATACAATGTAATTTTTCCCTCTCGGGTAATTAAGGGTGGGTCTCCCCTAGTGATTTTCATATGGCATGTATAAATATAACTATTTAGCAAGGGCGTAGCTATGTTATAGTCACGAGGGTGTCCAAGACATCCTTCGTTGGAAAATAATACCGTATATAAGTAAAATAATATACGAAGTGATTAAGTAACATATTCTGGACAAGGTATTGTAGCCCAATGATTTTACACGCCTTAAAAGAGCCAATGTTTAGGGTGCTCACATGTTTGAATCTGATCACTAGTAACAATATTTATTTTTATTCATTTTTTTGGACACCCTCTGTAAAATTTATAGCTCCACCACTATTTGGTACTTATAGTTTTAGAGGTTTATGAAAATAAAAGAAAATATTTTTACGAAAAGCTTTATGTAGCAAAAAACAAACTTAATAAGCTTAAATGAGGAAGTTTTTTTTTTTTTTTCCAAAAGACCCTTCTCTCACACTGTCCCATGCAATTAGAAGATGACCATATATAAGAATACATTTTAGGAAAAAATATTTTATTATATCAATGAACCTCTGATTCCACATTAGTTTTTTTATTTATTATTGCAATGAGCTAATAGAGTAGTTAAAACTTTGGTGTCCCTTTCTGGTACTGTGGCAGTTGCCATTTCATTAACTTTTTTCTCAAAGTCTTTTCTGTTTACCTCTCTAGTTTGTTCATTTTCTTTCTCATTATCTGTTTGCAAGCTTTTATCAATTTCTTCAATGTTTTTTTGGTTTGTGAAATCTTTAGTGGCTATTCCATTACGATAAAAATAGTTTTAGCGGCAATAAATATGCACATTAACAAAGAGTTAACAAAGAGTGGTAAAACTTTATTGGCATTTAGTTAATTGCTATTGGATTCAATGTCACTATAGACTTTAGGGACATTTACAAAGAGTGTTAAATTGCATCTAAAACATATATTTAGCAACAATTAAGTTATTGTTGTTAAATAATTACCGCTAAAGTAGTGTTCCTACAAATATTTTGATTGAATCGGTGGAAAAAAGAAAAAATAGTAATTATGTTTTCATCCAGAAAAAAATAGGAAGTTTCCCACTATTTCAGAGAGTATCTGTTTCTCATCGTACATTTTTTGAGTAAATTATTTCAATGAAAAATGAGAAGAAAAATTATGCTTTACAATATAAATGTCTCACTAAATCGTAGAGGGAAAAAAACTTTTATTTCTAGTATTCATGTGTTCCACTATATATGATGTAGCTTGGAAAATATAATTCAATTGTTCGATAGTGCTTGACGTTTCTAGTTACTAACTATGCTTTGCGAGTATGATTTTTCCCTCAGTATTGAATTAAACTCTGCTTGAAGTTGACATTACAGTCCATTACCACGTGTGGTTCTTTCTCTCTCCAAAGTTCTTCTTTTCCTTAACGATATAGCAATTGTTTATATTCACATTATTTTAATATGGGAGTTAGCCTTCCCGTGTCTGTATTTGTATCATTAATTGTTATTATTTCTATCATCGACTATTAACATTTGTATTTGTATTGCAGAGAGAGGAATAAAAGAGAGAGAGAAGGCCTAGAGAGGCGAGCGAGAGAGGGCACAAAGAGAGAAGAGAGACGAGCGAGAGTGTAGAGAGAGGAAAAAGGCGAGGAAGGAAGGAAGAAAGGAGAGAGGAAAGATAAATTTTCTATAAAAATCCTAACTATAGCTGTGAATCGTTATTGTAACACCTCGACTTTTCGAAGCATCTAATTAACTCGTACCTTCGTGGAAAGACAAAGAGGGTGAGTAATAAATTAAGAATGATGTGGTATGTCATATTTTTGAAGTTAGTAAGTGGAAAAATAAAAGTTGGCAAAAGTTATCGTAAGTTCCTTTTTAAAGATTTCTCTGAAATTTGGGTCAAATGTCTCGGAGGTTTTCTCCCAATCTATAAAGAGTTATGGGGCCTACAACCTATCAAATCGAAGGTCTACGAGTCTAGTTTCCAACGCATCAAACCGTTTGTTCATACAACTTTAGAATAGAGAGATATTTGCGTTTTTGCGAGCCTGCGCAAGCAGGAACGTGAGGTGGGGCCCTAGGTCGGTGGAACTTTTTATATATCTTCTTCTTCGACTTTTTCTTCATTTTTCTTAGTTAAGAACCAGAAAACTTAGAAAACTCATTTCTAGGATCAACCAAATTATAGATTTTCTCAACTTAAGTCCTTAACGAAAGTTGTTCTACGCGTTGAGCTCGTCATCGTAGTATAATTTGTTTTATAGATTTTGTAGCATATCATACTTTGGTGTTGGGATAGCTAGGGTTTGGACACATTATAAGGTTTTGAGGTGTACTACGAACTTAGGATCAAGGCAAGACCCTTCTTTCATCGACTCTAGCTTTGATAAGCCGCAAATAGCAATTTGCGACGGAAATACATATCTTTTATCAGATTATCGTGGTATCTTCTATTCTTGTATGTTGATTATGGTCCTGCCTTGTTGTAGTATCAAGGGGGTTGTGAGTAAAAGTCGTTAGGTCTCGTGAATTCAGCGAAAAAGGTACGTTAAGGCTATTCCTTTTTTACGACATGTTTCCTTAAAGCTTAGGAGCAATGTAATTGGGTTGTTATCGTTGTTATACTTGTAGCCATTATTGTTGATTGTTGGCTGCTCGAGTGGATATAATCCTCACTTGTTGGGATTCTTATTCATTTAGTAGCATCCCTATGTTGGACACGACTTAGAGGCTATTCTTATAGGTTGCTTATAGCTAAATTGCTCGCTTTTAGTCTATTGGATTGTTATTGTTGCTCTTGGAGCTATTGTGGTTACCTGTAGGAATGTGATCTATGCCTAGAAGGGCTATGTTATGCCTACGGGGCTATATTGATGCCTAGAAGGGCTATGGATTGCCTATGGGGCTATATTGACGCCTAAGAAGGCTATGTGCTACCTACAAGGTCATGTTGTTGCCTAAGAGGGCTATGAGTTGTCTATAAGCTACATTGATGCCTAAGAGAGATATGTGTTGCCTACGGGGCTATATTATTGCCTAAGAGGGCTATTTGACTGCCTACGGGGTTAGGGGCCTACCGATAGGGGTATATAGACTGATTGGCACCTTCTGGGCTTATGGGGGCCTAGGTAGGTGGTCTTGTGTGCTATTTGTACCTGTCGAGCTTATGAGGGATTGGTTAGGTTGTTTATATA
>JAJOOR010033916.1:0-11165 GCA_036250505.1 Solanum acaule | reverse complement strand
AGCAAAAATGTCCTAAAAACATTTATCTTATTGATTTCATGTATATGAATGTGTATGACAATTTTTTGTGGGACTGAAAATGTTATTGTCTCTTCTTTCTAGGCCAAAATAGTGAATTTTAAAGCTTTATTCATAGTAAATTCAGTGATTGAAAGTTCAATAATTTCAGTCATTCTAACTATTTTTCGCTTTGATTGGATTATTGTCACTTTGAATTAATTGTTTCTTTTATTTTGTGTATAGTTAATAATCGAATAACCAAACCAAACCAAATCGAAATCGATAACCACCAATCCGATAAATGTATATTATATTTGGTTTGATTTTAATTTTGATAATTTTAAAACCGATTAAGTTGGTTTGGTTTTGATTTTGACAGAAATGAAACTTACTTAGATTTTGAATCTTTATTGATAAGTGTTTGATTCCTCTTAACACATATATTCTAACGAAGGTTATATCTTTAATTTGAAAAAAACTCGCATACTTCAAAATTTTGAATCTATCTCAATATCTATCACTTGATCTAATTTTGGGGGGTCGTTTGGAATGGGAAGTTGGGAACGTACACTTAATATAAATGTTGAATTAATCCAGCAATCAAAGTTATGGTAGAATGATAAGTACTATTTTATCATTAACTCCAGAGGTTTCAAGGTCATCTTTATTTATAAGAAAGGTTCTATCCCCAATGAGAATTTTTTAGCATAAATTTAAATAATCAGACTCTAATATAGAAATACAAAACACGAGTGTGAAACGAGAAAAAATATTTAAAGAACCCAAAAAAATGACCTCATGGAGTACCAACTTTATATGTAAGCATAGGCTATTCATGACATAATTTTACGTAAGCCATATATCATGTTACGCGTAAGTTGGCGTAACTACCGTTGACGCCAATTTACAACCCCCTACGCCATAACCCCACACGCCCTTCCTATATTTTGTTTATATTTTATACACGAAATTAAATTTATTTGTACTCAATATTTATATTTAATTTAAATAGTAAGAAAATACATTTTGAAAACATATGATTGATATGTGTGTGAAAATCGATATAAACTTAATGTAAATTTTATATGTTCTGAAGTTTAGAAATACATTAAAAATCGAAAGCTAAATTTTAGATTTAATTTTTGTGTATATTTAGTTAATTCTGTAGCATAAACTAGCATTTGCTAGTCTCTTTCCGATCCTATTTTTTGAAAAATTGTTACTCTATTTTTTAGTTATGCGCCTGAAAAATAGTTATTTGTGAATTTTAATCGATGATCTTTCAGAGACAGACTCTCTATATTCATGTTTACACTTTCTATTCTTCTCAATTCCACTTATAAAATCTTACTGAGTTTGTTATAATTATTTATCCTTTTTCTCGATAGATATGTTTAGAATTTAAACCAAAATTAATAGATTCCGTGAAACTCGTACTATATCCCCTTCAACATTTGCTCATGTATGAAAAGATATAAATTAAATACATGTATCTTCCATTTATTGTTGTGTTGTAATGCAAACCACCATATACAAATAATTTTTGACTTTTTTAAGATCCTACTTTCTATATATACATATCTATTAATTCCATTTTCTATAATTCCTCAACACAGTCATAGTCATTCCTAAGAAAAATAAAAACATCATACCTACAAAATTTCAAATTTTTTTCACAATGCAAGATGCACTTCCATACAAATCATGTAATTTTTTTCCAACAAATTCCACGACTCTAAACAAATCTTCATCTCTAATGATCAATCAAATCAATCCCTCTAAAGGGAATTTCAAGAAAATGGTAACGGAAAACGCCGTTATAGTTTTTAGACGACGTGGCTGTTGTATGAGCCACGTCATCAAGCGTTTACTTCAATGTCTTGGAGCGAACCCCGTTATGTATGACATTGAAGAAAAATACGAAAATGAGGTGATAACGGAGCTAGAGGATATCGGAAAAATTGTCGGTGGTGGTGATCGGGGAGATGATCGGAGTTTATCATCGCCGTTGCCGGCGGTGTTTATCGGAGGAGAGTTGTTCGGAGGATTGGATCGGATTATGGAAGCTCATATTAGTGGTGAATTGTGTCCTGTTTTGAAAAATGCAGGGGCCTTGTGGCTATGATTTTTAATTTATATATATATATATATATATATTTAATGAAAAGATTTGTATTATGATATATTTTCATGAGTCGCTACGTACCTCTAGGTGAACTCATGGCTTGTCTTGAAATACAATATTATTACTTTCTCTGATGTCTCAATTTATGCGATATTTTTCGATTGCTGAGTGTTTATTTGACTGGTGTTTTGAAGCTAAATTAGATTATCAACTCATTATTTTATAATTTTTAATAATTATTATGAAAATTAAATTTAAATATTCAAAAATTATTCGAAAAGTACTATAAATTTTTAATCATTCACGTGTCAATATAATTAAAAAGGCATTTTAAAATGTTGTCAAAATTTGCATTGTTCGAATCTCAAAAAATAAAAGTGTCACATAATTTTAGATAGGAAAAAGCTAGCTATTATATAATATAAAGTCTTGGAAAATAACTTTTAGATTTAGAAGGTTGAATTTGTGTTCTAGATGCTTTGGTTGGTGCCAACAAATTATATTTGACATTTTGAGGAATTTAGCTTGACTTTGGAATTTATTTTTTATTTTAAAAAAAAAAAACTTGACTTTGGAATTAAGAGAACGGTGGTGACCTATATTTTTATTTGATTATTATTGTCCTAATTGTCAATTTCAAAACTCCTATTTAAAGTCATGGTCGAAGTTTCTAAATTTTCTCCCAATTTCAATTAACTTCAAATATGTAAATTTGAAGTTGAATATACGTATCATAAATTTAATTTTTTCGAAATTTGGAAGCAAGCACCTTTAGACATTTTTATATGAAATTCAGATCATATATATATGAGGTTAAACTTCATTCATTTTTACATTAAAAACTAGCTATATGTGATTAGCTCACGCGTTCTGATATCTTAAAACAAACAAAAAAATTCATATCCCAAAAAGACAAAATAAGTGAGAAACGGAGAGTAACCCTTAACTGATTATGGACGCAAAATATTTTGAATAAGTGATTGCGCCTTAAATGACATTGTGTAAATAGGCTAGGTATCCCGCGAAATTACTTAAAGAGAGAGTGTTCAACAAAGATGGGCCCGCTAATTTTGGGCCAGGATATTGAAGCAGCTTGATGGGCAATTGCTCCTTCTGGCCCAAAAACTATCTATACTCTCTACTTTACGTGCTCCGAACTCCTTTTGAATTTGCAAAGAATTAAAGACCAACACGAAATAGGGGCAGAACCGCAACGGTCCTCATCATAAATAATTTGTGAATCATCTTTACTACTACATTGAAAACCTTATATTTCAGTTTTTACTTTATAGAAAACCTTTTAATATGGCTTAAATAATCTATTCAAAATTCAATAAATAAAATTAATCATAATTAAAATTCTATAAATTAAAAAGTTTGACTCCTCCGGGAAAGAACATCTTTTCATTAAAAAAGACTCCAATGAATGAGTTGTGGGACTGTCAAATCATCTTTTACTTATTCTGTTTGATAATAGTTGTTTACTCCTATTAAATAGGATTAAGAACAGTTAATGATAGGGGTAATTTTGTCAAATCATTGATATTAAATATAAATCATTTAAAATTGAAAAATGAATAGTAATATTTAATAGCAAGGGTAAAATAAACACAAAATGATAAATTATTCATTAATTTTATAAACTATGAAAATATTATTGAACATTCAAAAATAGTATAGTGAACAAATAAAAATGAACTGAGAAGTAAATAAAACATGTAGAGCAATTATTGTACACAATGAAACATTTTGTATCACAGAAACTGAATTTTATGACACATTTGTTGGTAGTACTTTGTAGAAAGAAACAAAGATGGACCTCTTAGATTAATAGTGTTTGCATGGCCACATCAAAGATATTTGTTGTTCACAATGACAAATTCAAAATTTAAATTTTATTAAAATTTGATCATTAAAGATTTTAGGGTTAAATTTATTATATATATATATATATATAATTTATTGAAAATCGTAATTAGAAATCTACATCCCACCTAATAACAATGAGAGAATATACCAATATTTTCACACATTCTTCAAATTTTATATTTATGTATTTGATATGAATAAATAATTTATTGAAAATACAGTGAATAAAATTAATTATGATTCAAATTCATACATTAAATTTTTTTACTTCGTCCCTAAAAAAAACCCCTCATTTAATTTAAAAAAGACTCAAATAAACGAGTTGTAGGGCTGTCAAATCTTATACATAAATAAAAATATAAGAGCAATTTTATACACGATACATTTTGGATCACATATTTTAAATGGCACATTTTTTTAATAGTACTTTGTAAAAAGAGGCAGAGGGGCCTCTTGAATAAACATTGCCAAAGATCCAAAGATTTAGTTGGACAAAATCCTTAATAGTGACTTCATACTTAATTGTGAGCAGAGCCGAATATAAAATTTAAATTTAATGAGTTTGAACTTTAAAGTTTATTGTATTTTTAAATTTGTGAATTTAGAATCTAATATTTATTGATCAAAAGGTTGAATCTTAGTGTTTGATTGAAACACATGATTTAAAAGTTTTATCTTACTTAATAACAATCAATATTTCGATATTTTCACCCTCTATCATAAAGAATGATCTTTCTAAAATTAAACCACACTTTCAATCTATAATAAAATAAATAATATTTCTATATGAGCCCGTGCGTTGCGCGTATAATTTAAAATGTAATAATTTTATAATTAAAAATAATTAATAAAATATATTATGCACTTAATAATATATTTAATTTGTTATAATATAATATATATTTATATATATATATATATATATATGGTTGTATTTATTAAAATTATTCTTACCTTAAATAAATTTTTATCATATTGTTGCACAAATTTAATACGGAAAAAAATATTTTGTAATTTTTTTTTTATTTTGAATAAAATATATATAGAAAATGTATCAACATACCATCTAATCTTATGATATCAAATATTTCTTATTGAATGTTAGAATTAGGGGTGTTCATGGTTTGGATAAAACCGATCCAAACAGAAAAACTGAACCAAATCGATAAAATAAAACCGATTTTATTTGGGTTTGGCTTGGTTTGGTTTTAGATTTTTAAAAACCGATAGTATTTGGTTTGGTTATGGTTTTATTCGGAAAAATCGAAGAAATAACCGAACCGAACTGATGAATTATATACATATATTCTATTAATATACATACTTAATATATTATTTTTATAAACAATTTTAAAGATCTGATACATATTTTCATTAAAAATTCTTGATAATTTACTTATTGAAAGCAAAAATGTCCAAGATGAAACATTTATCTTATTGATTTCATATACATGAGTGTCTATGACAATTCTTTATAGGACTGAAAATGTTATTGTCTCTTCCTTCTAGGCCAATATAGTGAATTTTAAAGCTTATTGATAGTAACTTTAGTGATCAAAAGTTCAGTAATTTAAGTCATTCTAACTATTTTTCGTTTTGAATGGATTGTTGTCACTTTTTTCACATTTTGAATGAATTGTTTCTTTTATTTTTGTGTATGGTTAATAACCGAACCAAACCAAACTGAAACCGATAACCACCAAACTGATAAATGTATATTATATTTGGTTTGGTTTGGTTTTAATAATTTTAAAACCGATTAAGTTGATTTGGTTTTGGTTTTGACCAATAACCGATCCAAACCGACCCGTGAACACTCCTAGTTAGAATTAATAAATTACTAACATAATTTTTTATTCAAACGATATGAAAAGAATAAAATACACACAAGTAAAAAAATATTTGAAGTATTTGATATTTAATCAAAGATAAGATGATCATAAAATTAATAGTATCCTTAGAAAAAATTCAATTTGATATATTATAAAACTAAAAGCGTAATTGATATAGTTATAAATATAATATTTTAATACGATAAAATAAATTATGTACTAATAATATTAATTCAATGTGCTCGAATAAATAAGTTAATGATTTGTATTATATTATTATTATTATTATTAAAGAAGTAACCGAATATAGAGGCAAGACTAACATAATGTTGAGATTGTCAGTTTTTACAAATTTAATTTTAAATAAATTAAAAAGAAACAATAGTTGAGGTAATTTTAAAAATAGTTTTTTCGTTTGGATATTTGTAAATAATCCAAATGGTTGATTATTATTTTTAATGTTTTAAATATTTTATTTTTTATTTTTTTATTTTTTAAATATGTCATTGTTTTTATTTTTTTATATATATGTCATTGTTTTTATGTTATAATATTTTAAATAATCAATTTTCTTTATAAAGTTATTCTATTTTCATCAGTGACCTATATTTTAGGAATCACTACTTTTCTTTTCTTAAGTAAAAATTAAAAAGATAACAACATTACATAAATTTTAAAGATCCCACTAATTTTTAAAATAATTAACTGTGATTAAATTTTTTTTCAAATACAATATTATAATATTTATCTTTTAAAATATTATGATGTTGTTCAATTAAAATATTTTATTTCGTTTACAATAAGTGTGTTTCCACATATCAGAACCCACATTTAGAATTTTCTTGGTATGTTAATTTATGTCGTTTTATTTAATTTTTAAATTTAATTTTTTTTTAAAATGTAAAATTTATTTTTAAATTATTATTAATTAATTAATATATCCACAAATTTTATGGTGCTGATACATAGGCATTTTTTCTTCTCATATTATATATATATGAGAAGATAGATTTCTTTAAAATTAAAATAATAAATAATCAATTAGCAGAAAAAAGAGGAAAAAATCATACTAAACTACTTCCATATTTACACGTATTTGTGCCGTTATTAGTGTGCCGTTATTTATTTTTTTTGAGAATTTTGTGGTATGTTATTTTTTGTGGTTTTATATAATTTTTAAATTTTATTGTTTTAAAAATAAAATAATATAAATATTTTTAATTTTTATTTATTTATTATTTAATATATCTATAAATTTTGAGGTGCTGACATTATTATTGCAATTATTATTATTATTATTATTATTATTATTATTATTATTAAAAATATAATACTTTTCACAAAAAAAGGACTATCGCACCCTATTTTTTTAGAACTGTCCCAAAACGATTTGTATTAAAATTTAAATTTTGGATTGTTATATTTTAAAAATAATTAAATTTTTAATTTTTAATTTAAATAAATCTACAAAGTGTAGTTAGCGTAAAGAAATTTTAAATTTATGTTTTGTGATGGAAAATAGCAAAGTATAATGATATTATCCACAAAATCGTCTTATATTAAAATTAATATACAAAATTAAAATAATTGTAAAGGCGAGTATATGGATTTGTTGAACTTGGAATTTTGACAATAATTATTTGTTGAATTGATACCTTTATTTTGAGTTGATATTATTTGAAATTATGTGTGCAGCTATCTTCTAGACAAATTTGATGAAGATATGGTTTATTATAACTTGAAATTGTTTAAATTATTTTATTTTTAAAATTAGGATTTAATTGTTAGTTTTTTATTTTAAAAAAGAAATTAAAATGCTCAACTTTCACAGGATTCCATAATTCATGGCTAGTTGGTGAAACTCTTTATTTCGTATTTTATTTTAATTGAAAATAATTTTTAAAATTATCTCCTAGTCAAATTTGATGAAAGTATGATTTTAACTACTTGGAACAACTCTTCTTTTTTTTTTTTAAAAAAAAAGACTAATTAAATTGCTAATATTTTTTTAATATAAAATAAATTTAAAACAATCAATTTTCACATTAGGGTTGCCTAATTTGTGGGTAGTTGGTGAAAGTCTTTACTTATCATTTTTTTTTCATTAAACTAATTTTCAAACTTATCTCCTATCTAAATTTGAAACATAAATTTAAAACATATTTTTAAAAAAAATTAAACACAAATTTATAACGTATTTTTTTAAAATTTAAAACGTCTAATTTTCACGTTAATGGGATCCATAATCCATGGATAGCTAGTGAAAGTCTTTACTTAGCTTTTATTTTAATTTAAGTTAATTTTTATTTTTATATCCTAGCTATATTTGATGAAAATATGATTACAATTACATGGAATTGTTTATTTCTTGATTATTATTTAAAATAACGAATTTAAATATTTGAATGTTTTAAAAATTAAAAATAAATATATTTATTTTTTAATTTATTTTTAAAAATATGTATATTTTTTGTAAATATTCCTATTTCTTTAGATCTTTTAAAATTTGCCAAAATAAAATGTTTCTCCATAACTTAATGTAATTTTTAGAACTCAGAAACAATTCTTACACATTTAATACAAACTAACAAATAACGTAAAAAAATAAACCACATAAGAAAACCTATATTACCCACATAAAACTTTTGTGGGTAATAAATCTTTATCTCTTTACATATTATAAAGAAAAGAAAGTTTATGCAAATTATATATTATAAGATTTACAAATTATCACTTATATTTATTTTACTTTATGAATTTTCAACATAATATTGGTATATTTATCAGGATATTTAAAGAAAGAATGAAGTGTGATGGTCTAATAAATACAAATCATCACATTATGGTGATGAAATGAAACTATCCATGTTTATTCTTTTACCGTTGCCAGTATAATTTTGCAATGTTCCAAAATGCAAAATGATAATCTACTTTGTTGTATTTCTTTTATCATTTCAGTATTCCTTCTTGATCTTCTTTTTCTTCTTCTTGATCTCCTTCGTCATCTTAATATTCCTTTTGTTGTCCACTTTCATCTTCATTGTTGTATTATTGATATCATCAACGTCGTCGTTGTCATATTAACGTTTTCAGTATCATCTGATATATAAATGAATTGCAAGCAGATATATGTCAACTTTCATTTATATTACATATAGAGAGATTATCTTCATTTATATGTAAATCAAAATTAAATATAGTTAAATATATTTGCTAACATCTGTAAAGATAAATTCGTGAAATAGTAAGAGTTTATTTAGAATTATATAATCATGAGTTTCTAATTTTAATTAAGTTAATAATTTTTTTATTTTAAAAATATAATATCTCAAAATTCAAATACTTCTAATCTTTCAATTCAAATTTTTCATTACAGTTTCATCATTATCTGCATATTAAAAAAATAAGATTAAAAAATTATAAGTATGAAATATGCAGTAAACAAAAAATCATAAATTATATGTAAATACATCCAACACAGTTTGATTTTGAAACAAAACATAAGATGAAAAAAATTAAAATACTACATGCTTGGCATAGTTATCGTATATAGTCTTAATTAAAAGTGTTTCTCCTTCTTCAACTACATATATTCACGACATAAATAGTTTGATCCTAACTTCATCAATAGATCATCTTCAACATCTAGAATTTCCAAAATAAAATACAATTATTGATAATGTAAACCACATAAAACAGAAGAAAAAGAGAGGAAATATGCAAAAAAAATAAATAAATTACCTTTCCATGAATTTCATGGTAAGAATTATTATTGCTTTGAATTTCCTTTATTGAGATGCATTTTTTTCCTAATAAAAACTAAAGAAAAGACTGTCCTATTTAAATTTAGTGAATTAATATGATTGAGCTTTTTTGGGATAGAAAGTTAAGTAAGTGGGTGAGGAATTTTAGGGATAATTATTTATAGTGGAAGTTTTTTTTTTAACAAAAAAAAAGTTAAAAAAGAATGGATAATTAGATAGCTTTATAAATTCTGTAATAATATTTTCTTTACAATTTTTTATATTGCTTTTTAAACGTTAGGTTGCAATATGTTTTTTTTTTTAAAATTGTTAAGTTGAATTTAAACATTAAGTTCCAAGACATATTTTTTTTAAAAGTTGTTTTATATTTTTATTTGTTTTACAAATTGCATTTAAATGTTAAGTTTCAAAGCTTTTTTTTTTTTTTAAAAAAAATGTTTTATATTGTTCTTTGTTTTTAAAATTGAATTTATTATTTAAATTAACTGAAAATATCAGTTTTAAAAATAAAATTCAAGAATAATTGTGGTATTGACATGTAGCGTTTTTCCTTCTCCTATTATATATAGATAAAATACAAATATATAGATAGATTTAAAAAATAATACTTAACATTTACAAAAATTTAAAATTGTCCCACTGTTTATTTTTTTAAAAAAAAACAGGCAGTTAGCCTTTAATTAGGAACAACTACATTCAAATTATTATTATTTTTTTTTTAAAAAAAAAGATCAAATCAGATTTCAACATAAAGAATATTTAAAATTGTTTCTCATTTATGTTTTTTTTTAAACTGTTTTGTTTTTTAGATATATATAGATAAATTTTTAAAATGAATGAAAAAAAAAACTACCTCATTTCTACAACTAACTACTAATTGACCGTTTTAACTATTTTTTAAAAAAGAAGTTTTTAAATTTTTTTTAATGGTAATTATTGATTTTTTAAAAATCAGTTTTTTAATTGATTTTTTAAATAATAATTATAATTTTTTTTGTGGTGCTGACACGTGACACTTTTTCTTCTCCTTTTATAAATAGATAGATTTTAAAAAACAGGCAGTTAGCCTTTAATTAGGAACAACTACATTCAAATTATTATTATTTTTTTTAAAAAAAAAGATCAAATCAGTTTTCAACATAAACAATTTTTAAAATTGTTTCTCATTTATGTTTTTTTTAAAACTGTTTTGTTTTTTAGATATATATAGATAAATTTTTAAAATGAATGAAAAAAAAAACTACCTCATTTCTACAACTAACTACTAATTGACCGTTTTAACTATTTTTTAAAAAAGAAGTTTTTAAATTTTTTTTAATGGTAATTATTGATTTTTTAAAAATCAGTTTTTTAATTGATTTTTTAAATAATAATTATAATTTTTTTTGTGGTGCTGACACGTGACACTTTTTCTTCTCCTTTTATAAATAGATAGATTTTAAAAAACAGGCAGTTAGCCTTTAATTAGGAACAACTACATTCAAATTATTATTATTTTTTTTAAAAAAAAAGATCAAATCAGTTTTCAACATAAACAATTTTTAAAATTGTTTCTCATTTATGTTTTTTTTAAAA
>JAJOOR010033915.1:0-12158 GCA_036250505.1 Solanum acaule | reverse complement strand
AAATGTTTTCACATTTGAGCAAGAAAAGGGAACATCGATTCCAAGAGAGCTTTTAAGCTAAGTTTTGAGTAATTATCTCAAACCAAAGAAAGAAGTTGTTTTAAAAACATATGAGCTAAGTATATTTTTGGGAGTAGTATTGAGCACCGCCATCATGGGTATTAATGGGTCATACTTTTTAGATGATCACATAAGTTAAGCTAGTGGATCCACTAAGTTAAGTAGTTCTATATGACGGCAAAGTATAGGAAAGTCTGGCAGCGTGATGGTAAGAACGATGTATCACCATTTAGGCTCATAGTGGTTGTTGTCGGTTAGAGAAACTCCCACAGAGATTATATTATTTTCTTATACGAGTAAAATTGAGTTTGTTAATGCATTTTCTTTAACGATCTAAGATGTTTTCAACTGTTTTATAAGCCTTTTAAACTGCATGTGCTTTATTGCTTTATATTTGAGTTAAGTTATTCAGAAGTTGAGAAGGGCCAAGGTAAGTGTTTCTTCAGATTCCTTTCAAGCATATATCTTGTTTTAGCATTCCAACTCGCATACTCGTACATTCAATGTACTGATGCTAGTTGGTCTGCATCTTATTATGATGCAGACGCAGGTAACTAGGATCAGTATCCAGCGCCTCGTTGATCCAGCTTGAGCATTCAGAGTCTGTTGGTGAGCCTCATTGCATTCCGAAGGACTCATTTATTTGATTTCTAGTCTTTCAGATGTTAGGATGATCGGGGTTCCTATCCTGACATCCCTCTTTGTTTTAAAGGCATCATAGACAGTTAGTAGTCAGATGTCTTTACATTATAATTTCATATGTTGAGACTTGAGTTGCCATTTTGGCCAAGTTGAATGTTGACTATTAAATATTCTGAGTTATTTCACTAAAATTATTCGAGTAAGTTCACTTTTATCATAGTAAGAATGTTTAGAGTATTCCGTTGAGTCAGTAAGCTAGGCCAGGGGTTCGCTTGAGGCCAACAATAGTCTTCGAGTGCCAGCCATGTTCGGGGTGTAGTATCGGGGCTGACAAACTTGGTATTAGAGCCCAGAGTGCAAAAGTCCTATGGAGTCTATGAAGCAGTGTCTGTAGAGTCCTAGTTATCGGTGTGAAGCGCGGCACATCTATAATTAGGAGGCTGCAACACTTGGGAAATTATCTCATTTCTTTCACACTCTTTTTGTGCGTTAGAGTTTGATCTCTAAGAAGTTTCTTCTATTTCATGCTTGCACGTGTTTTTAGATAATCATGCCTCCACGAAGAGTTATCAGAGGTCGTCCTGCAAGACGCAATGTTGAACCAAAAGAGCAAGAGCTACCCAATGCACCTGAAGTGCAACCTCAAGGAAAAGTCACCAATGTTGAGTTCCGTGAGGCTATTCGGATGTTGAGCCAAGCTGTGACTAACCAGGTCAGGCAGCAAAGAGGAGCTCAACAAAAAGAGGCTGACACTTCAAGGATTCGTGAGTTCTTGAGGATGAATCCTCCTAACTTCACTGGTTCAAGCACTACTGAGGATCCAGAGAACTTCATTGAGGAACTAAAAAAGGTATTCGATGTGATGCATGTTGCTGATATTGGGAGAGTTGAGCTAGCTGCATATCAACTGAAGAATGTTGTTAGGACTTAGTTTGATCAGTGGAAAGAGGGTAGAGCTGAGGATGCACCACCTGCGAGCTGGGCCTGTTTTGAGGAAGATTTCTTGGGACGTTTCTTTCCCCGAGAATTGAAAGAGGCTAAGGTACGGGAATTTCTTACACTTAACCAGGATTCTCTAAGTGTGCATGAGTATGGGTTGAAGTTCACCCAACTATCTCATTATGCTCGAAAATGGTTAAGGACATGAGGAGTAGAATGAGTTTGTTTATTGCTGGGTTGGCCCGTCTATCAAGCAAAGTGGGTAGGGCAGCGATGTTGATAGGTGACATGAACATATCAAGGTTGATGGTTTATGTGCAACGAGTTGAGGAAGAGAAGTTGAGGTACAAGGAAGAGTTCAGAAGTAAGAAAGCGAAGACAAGGAATGAGTTTGGGAAGCAGAAGGGTAATGTGAACCATTCATCCTTTTAGCAAAAGAAAAAGAGACCTGATCCATCATCTGCTAGTTCACCTGCACCCCGAAACAAAGGTGAGTATAATAGCTAGAATTCGCAGAACTTTAGAGCTAGACCTGCACAGTCTCAAGGAAGTGTGGCACAAGGAGGTAACTGGGCTCTTGCATGTACTAAGTATGGTAGGATCCACCCAAGTAATTGTCGTGATGGACAAACAAGTTGTTTCAAGTGTGGGCAAGAGGGTCACTTCATGAAGGAGTGTCCTAAGAACAGGCAAGGTAGTGGAAATCAAGGCAATAGAGCCCAATCTTCATCAGTTGCTCCACTAGACAGGGCTACACCTAGAGGAGCTACTTCCAGTACTGGCAGAGGAACAAATCATCTTTATGCAATCACCAGTCATCAAGAGCAAGAGAACTCTCCAGATGTTGTCACTGGTATGATTAAAGTCGTTGCTTTTGATGTTTATGCTTTGCTAGACCCGGGAGCAAGTTTATGTTTTGTAACCCCTTATGTTGCAAATAAGTTTGATGTTCTTCCTGAGAAACTTTGTGAACCCTTTTGTGTTTCTACACCTGTTGGGGAGTCTATTCTAGTAGAAAGAGTCTATCGTGATTGTCCCGTTTCCATCCATCACAAGAGCACTATGGCTGGTTTAGTTGAGTTAGACATGGTGGATTTTGATGTCATTATAGGTATGGACTGGCTCCATGCCTGTTATGCATCAATAGATTGTAGAACTCGAGTTGTCAAGTTTCAGATTCTTAATGAGCCAGTTTAGAGTAGAAGAGTAGTTCAGCAGTGCCTAATGGTCGTTTCATTTCATACCTTAAGGCAAGAAAGTTAGTTTCAAAGGGTTGTATCTATCACTTAGTCCGAGTTAATGACTCTAGTGTTGAGCTAACTCCCATTCGGTCAGTTTCTATAGTAAGAGAGTTTCCAGAAGTCTTTCCTTATGATCTACCCAGAGTCCCTTTTGAGAGAGAAATAGACTTCAGCATAGACATCATTCCAGATGCTCATCCTATCTCTATTCCTCCATATAGGATAGCACCAGCAGAGTTGAAAGACTTGAAAGAGAAGTTGAAACATCTCCTAGATAAGGGTTTCATTCGACCAAGTGTCTCACCTTGGGGCGCTCTGATCTTGTTTGTGAGAAAGAAAGATGGCTCCCTTAGGATGTGTATAGACTACCTCTAGTTGAACAAGGTTACTATCAAGAATAAGTATCCTCTTTCGAGGATTGATGATCTTTTCGTTCAGCTTCAGGGTGTTTCATGTTTCTCGAAAATTGACCTTAGATCAGGTTACCATCAGTTGAAAGTAAGGAAATGTGACATTCCAAAGACAACATTCAAGACCCGTTATGGTCATTATGAGTTTCTAGTCATGTCGTTCGATTTAACTAATGCACCAGCAGCGTTCATGGACCTTATGAATAGAGTTTTCAAACCTTATTTAGATATGTTTGTTATCGTCTTCATTGATAACATAATAATCTATTCAAGGAATGAAGAGGATCATGCTAGCCATCTCAGAATAGTTCTTCAGACTTTGAAAGATAAGGGGTTGTATGCCAAGTTCTCTAAGTGTGAGTTTTGGCTTGAGTCTGCGGCATTCTTAGGCCATATTGTGTCTGGAGAGGGAATTAAAGTTGATACTCAGAAAATTGAGGCAGTGCATAATTGGCCTAGACCCACATCTCCAACTAATATTATGAGTTTCTTGGGTTTAGCAAGCCATTATAGAAGGTTTGTAGAGGGGTTCTCGTCTATTTCGTCTCCTTTGACCAAGTTGACTCAGAAGATAGTGAAATTTCAATGGTCTGAGGCTTGTGAGAAAAACATTCAGGAATTGAAAAAGAGGTTGACTACTACCCCAGTTTTGACCTTACCGAAAGGTACTCAAGGTTTTATGGTGTATTGTGATGCATCTAGAGTTAGTTTGGGTTGTGTGTTAATGCAGAATGGCAAAGTCATAGCTTATGCCTATAGACAGTTGAAAGTTCATGAGAAGAACTACCCAACACATGACTTAGAGTTGGCTATTGTGGTATTTGCTTTGAAGATATGGCGTCATTATTTGTATGGTGTACATGTTGATGTATTCATTGCTCACAAGAGTCTTCAATATATGTCCAATCAGAAAGAGATTAATCTAAAAAAAAAGAGGTGGTTAGAATTACTCAAGGATTACGACATGAGTATTTTTTACCATCTAGGTAAGGATAATGTTGTTGTTGATGCTTTGAGTAGGTTGTATATGGGTAGTACCTCCCATGTTGAGGAAGAAAAGAGAGAGTTAGCAAAGGATGTGCATAGACTTGCACGCTTAGGAGTCCGGCTAATGGATTCCACAGAAGGAAGAGTAGTGGTGATGAATGGGGTTGACTCTTCATTAGTGTCAGAAATGAAGGAAAAGCAAGACCAAGATCCCATTTTTCTTGAGTTGAATGCAAATGTTCATAAGAAAAAATTATTAGCTTTTGAACAAGGGGGAGATGGTGTATTGAGATATCAAGGTAGGTTGTGTGTGTACCAATGGTGGATGAACTCTAAGAAAGGATCATGGAAAAAGCTCATAGCTCCAGATATTTCATTCATCCGGGTTCCACCAAGATGTATCGTGATTTGAAATAAGTGTATTGGTGGAATAGTATGAAGAAGGGCATTGCAAAATTTGTTGCTAAGTGTCCAAACTGCCAACAAGTCAAAGTAGAGCATCAAAGGCCCGGTGGTTTGGCGTAGAATATAGAACTTCTAGAATGGAAGTGGGAGATGATTAATATGGATTTCATTACAGGCTTACCAAGGTCTCGCATACAGCATGATTCTATTTGGGTGATCGTCGACAGAATGACAAAATCAGCCCATTTTCTGCCGGTAAAGACTACCCATTCAGCAGAAGATTATGCCAGGTTATATATTCAAGAGGTGGTAAGACTTCATGGGGTCCCAATCTCTATTATTTCATATAGAGGTGCACAATTTATTGCACAGTTCTGGAAATCTTTCCAGAAAGGTTTGGGTTCGAAGGTGAACTTAAGTACTACCTCTCATCTTCAGACAGATGGGCAAGCAGAGCGCACTATTCAGACCTTAGAAGACATGTTGAGGGTATGTGTGATCGATTTCAAAGGTAATTGGGATGATCACCTACTCCTTATTGAATTCGCTTACAACAATAGTTACCACTCTAGCATCCAAATGGCTCCATATGAAGCTCTTTATGGGAGAAGATGCAGATCTCCTATTGGATGGTTTGAAGTTGGGGAAGCAGGGTTGATAGGACCAAATTTAGTTCGTCAAGCTATGGAGAAGGTTAAAGTGATTCAAGAGAGGTTGAAAATGACACAGAGTCATCAGAAATCCCACACTGAAGTTAGAAGAAGGGCGTTAGAGTTCGAAGTAGATGATTGGGTATATCTAAAGGTTTCACCCATGGAGGGTGCTATGAGGTTTGGTAAGAAGGGGAAACTTAGTCCCCGGTATATTGGGCCCCCTATTGAATATCCAAAAGGATGAGCATTGTAGCTTATGAGTTGGAGCTACCATAAGAGCTAGCAGCGGTTCATCCGGTGTTTCACGTCTCCATGTTGAAGAAGTGCATGGGCGATCCTTTATTGATCATACCAACTGAAAATATTGAGATCAAAGATAGCTTATCTTATGAGGAGATTCTTGTTCAGATTCTAGACCACCAAGTTCGCAAGTTGAGGACTAAAGAGGTAGCATCAGTCAAAGTCCTTTGGAGGAACCAATTTGTTGAAGAAGCTACTTGGGAAGCTGAGGAGGATATGAAGAAGATATATCCACATATCTTTGAGTCCAGAGAAAATGCAGAACAAGGTACTAATTCTCTTCTTAGTACTCTATAAATTATGAGTAATCATGTTGTTTGTTTGCATTTTCTTGTTGGGTGTTTGAACTTGATGTTACGCCCTGAGCCTAGTAAGAATAATCTCATTCGAGGACGAATATTCCCAAGGGGGAGACATTGTAACATATCGCAATTTGAAATAGCTAGGAAGAAGCTAAGAACTTGAACTAATCGTTTTTCAAAATAGTGACAAATCTGGAAATTTGTTTTAGGAAAAGTGAGTTTTTGGTCAACTTCAAATGGCCATATATCCAGCTCAAGATGAGTTAGGTGTACTTGCAGATATGGTTGGAAAGCTCTTGGAATGATCTTTCCAACGCCACCGAGTTTGCACGATTCCGAGTTCGTAGAGTAAGTTATGCCCTTTGGAAGTTGGGCTGTTGGGATGAGGAAAGTCTAGTCCGGATTTTGGAAGGGTAATTTAGTATTTTCCTTACCTAATTATTCTAATTCATTTTTAGGATATTAATTGGGGTAAAACCAGATTTTGGTCAGTTTAGAAAAGTTAGAGTTCACGCTAGGGCTTGGAGAAAAGAGAAAAGAGGAGAAAGGAGAAGAGGAAGCAAGATTCATCCACTTCGTCAAAGATAGCTTGTGGATTTCGTCGGGAGTGATCCCTACAAGGTATGTGAGATCACATAGCATTGGGTTAGTTTGCCCACGTGCAAACCATGATTCAATTCAGCGAATTTAAGTCTTTGAAAGTTTAGAAATTGAGTTCTTGATGAACATTGTTGAAAGTCTTGTTGAATTATTGTGGGTTGTGTTGTTGAAAGTTTCTTGATGATTTAATTCATGTTTCTGGGTGTAATTTTTAGTTTAATCTATTGTATATTGAAGGTATTAATGATTCTAAGTGTTTGGGGAAAGAACCATTAAAGTTTAGAGAGTTTAGAGTTGAAAAACTGAGAAGAAAAGTAGTCATACACCTGGGAAAGGGGCTGGGGTGTCGCGCCAGCCAGTGCTTCCCAAAGCAGTCCCTGTGGGGCTCTGGGGAGAGGCGCCAGCCAGAGCGGCCCAACTTGTTCACTGAATTTCAATGGCTGGCGTCCCGCGCCTCTCAGAGTGCCAGGGACGCCATTTCTTCCCATTCTTCCCCGATCTTTTCATACTTGTTCCTTAGCAATGTACCTAAGTTTTCTAGTTGATTCCAACACTCTAAGATACATCTAAACATTATAAAATCATCCATAAGCATGAGATCATGAACCTTGAATCCATAATTCAATTCAAGGAAAGTTAGGATCAAAGTCAAGGGAAGTAAAGAGTCAAGTCTAGAAGTTAAGAAGCAAGTCAAAGCAAAGTTTATAAAGTTTTCAAAAGTCTTTAACGAATTTTTTAACTTTGTTTTAAGACTTAAGTTTCAAGTTAAGCAAAGAGTAAAGAGTTGAGTTCATTTCTCAAAAAGCTATAAGGGAACTAAGTATTCCCAAAGAGTTTATAAATGTTTTCACATTTGAGCAAGAAAAGGGAACATCGATTCCAAGAGAGCTTTTAAGCTAAGTTTTGAGTAATTATCTCAAACCAAAGAAAGAAGTTGTTTTAAAAACATATGAGCTAAGTATATTTTTAGGAGTAGTATTGAGCACCGATATGGGGATGCGAGTTCATATTAACTCAAGTCTCCATAAACCATGTAGCCATCGTGGGTATTAATGGGTCATACATTTTAGATGATCACATAAGTTAAGCTAGTGGATCCACTAAGTTAAGAAGTTCTATATGACGGCAAAGTATAGGACAGTCTGGCAGTGTGATAGTAAGACCGATGTATCACCACTTAGGCTCATAGTGGTGGTTGTCGGTTAGAGAAACCCCTACAGAGATTATATTATTCTCTTATACAAGTAAAGTTGAGTTTGTTATTGCATTTTCTTTAATGAACTAAGATGTTTTCAACTGTTTTATAAACCTTATATACTGCATGTGCTTTATTGTTTTATATTTGAGTTAAGTTATTCAGAAATTGAGAAGGGCCAAAGTAAGTGTTTCTTCAGATTCCTTTCAAGCCTATATCTTGTGTTAGCATTCCAACTCGCATACTCGTACATTCAATGTACTGATGTCAGTTGGCCTGCATCTTATTATGATGCAAACGTAGGTAACCAGGATCAGCATCCAGTGCCTCGTTCATCCAACTTGGACATTCAGAGTCGTTGGTGAGCCTCCTTGCATTCCAGAGGACTCCTTTATTTGCTTTCTAGTCTTTCAAATGTTAGGATGATCGGGGGTCCTGTCCCGACATCCCTCTTTGTTTTAGAGGCTTCATAAACAGTTAGTAGTCAGATGTTGAGACTTAAGTTTCCATTTTGGCCAAGTTGAATGTTAACTATTAAACATTCTGAGTTATTTCACTAAAATTATTCGAGTAAGTTCACTTTTATCATAGTAAGCATGTTTAAAGTCTTCCGCTGAGTCAGTAAGCTAGGTCAAGGGTTCGCTTGAGGCCAGAAATGGTCTTCGAGTGCCAACCACGTCCGAGGTGTAGGCTCGGGGCGTGACAGAGATATCACTCACCATTTGGAAGACACACTTAATAGATGTCACACCCTTTTTTGGACGGCGGAAGGGTTTTTCAAATTTAAGTGACACTATTGATTAGGGATTAATTCAAATTTTCAGAGTCGCCACTTGGAATTGAGTTATGGTGTTCTAAGTCACATTTTTAAATCCCTAATCAAAAGGCAATAACTTTTTATTTGGTCTGCGAGAACAAAAGACCGGGTAAGGAATTCTTTTGACCCAGGGGAAGGTATTAGGCATTTCTCGAGTCCCGTGGTTCAAGCACGGACGCTTTTATTAACTCATACTTTCTTTATAATATTTTTTTGTCTATGTGGTTATATGCTACAGTTTGCTCACATATTTTTATTGTTGACATTTATTAATCTCAAATTGGATGCATAATTGCATTCTCAATTTTTTAGGTACAATTACTTAGAAGCATTACTGCTTTCTTTTCTCAATCGCACCACCTTAATATTTTTAGTCTACAAATTTTAATTTACATTAAATCAAAAGTAATATGATCATTTGTCCAAGATGCGTCACCGCATCCTTGAAATTGTTTTTGTTAAAGTGTATCAAAAAGATGTGAAACCACATTCTTTACTGATACCTTATTGTTATTTATTACTCTTTTGTAAATAAAATAAAATAAATAATAAAAATTTATACTTGTCTAATGTTAGAGAAATTTTTACTTAATACTTTTGGGCCGATTCACATCTTTTTATCCCTTATTATTGGTCAAAGATGCAGTAATCACTTTAAAAGCTATAAAATGTTAGGTTTTGGCCAAAGATAATCTATGACTTATCAGAACATAAGTGCATAGTTTCTAAGTAGCATTTTTAATCAAAAGTTGAAGGCTCAACTTTAACAAGACAAAAATTATAGCATATTCTCTCAATCATAAAGAAAATCACATATTGAATTACATGAATAACTTGATTCTGACACCATTAAATATAAACACCAATTAACTTGAAAATAAGGTATGATTGAACATATATGTGGATTAAATATGCACCACCGCATTTGTTTCCCTAAATAAATATTCATTCATTGGAATTAGACTTTTTTTTAAAAAAAATAAACTTTTTAGAATATGTCAGTAAAACAAAATTAAAGTTAACATATATCTCAGAAAATAATGCATATGACATTATCATATAAAAATGTTTATATCAAAATATTCTTGAATAACCTACTGTTTATCATAAACACAGCATTCTCTTCTTCTTTTTTCATTGTTGTCAAAATTAGTCCAAATCACTAAAAAAAAGGCATTTACAACCCAAGATACGTCATTCTGATTTCTATTAACAAATTATAATTATAATCACGAAAAGAAATAAAAAATAATGATAATAACATAAAAATGACTAAATAAATAAGTTAATTCAAAATTAGATAAAAATAAAGAACTTTACACATTATTTTAACCTGGAATTAAATATATAAATGACCATATAATAACAATAACAACTACTACTTCATCTTGATTGATTCATGAGTGGATAAACTAAACTTATATAAACATAAAATAACAATAATAACAAAGGAAACGAACCTTCAAAGGTATGCAAACTAGCAGCCGTAAACAAATAATTTCAATCCCAACTTCATGCTCAATTGATTTTTTATTTTACTCTTGCTCTGACTTTTTTTCTCTCTACCTATATTTTTTTCTTCTTTTTCATAACATATGCTTTTATTTTTGAGACTAGATAAAAGTTGAAAGATTAATTAAAATATATAATAACTAATAAATACATTAAATAAACAAACTTCTTTTAATAAAATCTAAATGTAAAGAGAGCATATAATTTGTTATAATTTTCACGATTTTTTATTTATTTATTTATTTGAAATATATATACCTATTGAAATAATAATATTTAAGTGTTAAAATGGTGTAAGATTTTAAGTTCGGTCAAAAATCACGTGTTTATAATATAAGAAAAGTTCTCTCTTCCATATATACTTCTTGTCTTCTTCTTATTATTATATTATATTATATTGAGCTTGATTTCATATATAATATTTATGAGTTTATTTTATGACATTACCCTCATTATTTGTACTTTGAAAATTTAATTTAACCAGCAATTTATTTAAATACTTAATTACAAAGACAATATTGGAAGAAGACGATGGAGTCTCTTGATTTACTAAACTGAAAAAATAAATAAACAAAATTTATTAGTATAAGACCAAAGTAAAAAGGGAACGAAACGAGTAGTAGTAAAAGAGAAGGGCGTTCAAGTTTATGAGATGCAATTGGAGTGAGTGGGATATCGCAAAGTTACCTTAGGAATCAAGGAAAGTAAAATAAAAGTATGATGTTTAATTTGGGTTAGTAACTTTGTTCGTAAAGTCTATTGAGCTAGGAAGCTGACCAAGATCAATCGATATATGAACATTTAATTTGTGTTAACGTTATTTTTTTAAAGATAATTAATTATACAATATAAATTTTAGTAAGTAGTAATGATGAGATAACTAATTATACGATATAATTGTATTTCGAATACCAACTGATATTTTACAAATATATATGTCATTACTAAAAAACTGTCAAAAAACCATTGACAGAAAAGCGACAGACGGCGTCGCATCAAAAAGAGACACAATTTTTCACGGTGTCCATCGCTTTTTAATAAAAATAATTATTTTTAAAATTATTTTACAAAAAGCGACGGATGGCATCTCTTAGTGCGTCGCTACTTTTTGCGGATTTTTGCGCCATATATATATATAATTAATTATTTAATATAGATATAGACGATGTTTGTCGCTTTTAATTAAAAATAATTATATATAAACTAAAAATGATCACGCGTCCATCGCTTTTAATTTATTTTATTTTATTAACTATTTTTTTATGAAAGCGACAGACAAGATCTTTATGTCCGCCGCTTCTTGGTCAAAATATTTGGTCAAATATTTTAAATAAGTGACAGACAGTGTCTCTTTGTCCTTCGCTTTTTGGTCAAAATGTTGGTCGACTATTTTTAAAAAAGTGATGGACATAGAGACGTTGTCCATCGCTTTTCATTAAATATCTGAAAGATACAGACGCGATTTCCCTTATTTCCCATTTCCCATTCTCTCCTCCTTCTCTCCACGCGATCTGCGCCGCCGTCCCACCATTTGTTGTTGTCGCCGGTTCGAGTCATCAGGAGCTACCAGAGCCTCTGTGAGCCTGTAGCTGCCGGAGCCGCTGCCGCCTCCTTCCTCTCTCTCTTCATTCTCTTCTTTCCTTTAAGGTTAGGGTTTAATTTATCAGAAAAAAATCACTTTGAGCTATATATGATTTTGTTAGTTATTTAATTAGTTTATTGATTGTTAGTTTGAATTAGGGATTATTAGTTAGTGAGTGAATTGAGATTTTTAATGTTAGGGTTACTTTGAATTAGGGTATCTTAGGATTTGTTTGAATTTGGGTATTTCTTGAGTTAATTAGTTTGATCTTGGGATTTTTGGACTAGTTTGAATTAGGGTATTTAAGGAGTTGTTTGAATTTGAGTATTATTTGAGTTAGTTTGATTTTCGGATTTTAGGACTAACTAGTTTGAATTATATTTGATATTTTAGGACTAATAGTTTGAATTTGGGATTAGGACTAGCTAGTTTGAATTTGGGATTTTAGCACTATTTGATTTTGGGAATTTAGGACTAGTTTGAATTTATGATTTTAAGACTAGTTTGAATTTG
>JAJOOR010033912.1:0-14533 GCA_036250505.1 Solanum acaule | reverse complement strand
ATAATTAGCAACTTAAAATATATAAAAACATACTAAAAAATTGATTAACTTCAAATTTCATATGTACCACATAAATTAAAACAGAAACAGTAACATATATTGGGCCCCGTGCTGGCACGGGGTCCCATATCTAGTATATATATAAATGAGAAACATAGATGAGGTGATGTGACACCTCTCTATGGCCTCCATTTCTATTTATTTTTTTTCTCCTTTTTTTGGACATTTTTTAATTTTTCTCCTCATTTTTAATATAATTATTATTTGTTTATAATTAATGTTTTGTTGATTAATGTGGATGTCCATAACTTCAAGATATAATTTCACCATTATGTGTAATAATACTTACACCTCCACCATCTCCTCATTTATCTTTCACACCCTTTAATCTTCCCAACATTCTCAATAATTAATATCATGTTTATTGCTATCTTTTTGTATGCTTCTTATAACAATATAAATAGGGGGGATGACCAACGAAGAGCTACTCCAAAAGCTAATGACTGAAATAGGGACCAAATTAAATGCTAGAATAGATAAGCAAGATGAGAACATCAGAAACATCCAGATGTCCCAAATGAGTTTAGAGAAACAAGTTGCGCAAGTGGCCAATTCTTTGAACTTGCGTCCCCAAGGTGGACTGTCCGGTGATACAGAGCCTAACCCAAAGCAATTGCATGCAGTAAGTACTAGAAGTGGGCTGCAATTAGAGGAACTAGCTCCAAAGAAGAGAGACACTGAGGTAAGAATAAATAAAAGAAGGTGAAAGAGGTAGTAAAAAGCTCTAATGTTGAGGTACCCGTTCCTCAAAAGAAATTACCACCTCCGTTTCCACAAAGGCTGAAAAAGCAGAATGAAGTTGAATGCTTCGGTAAGTTTCTCTCTCTCCTTAAATAAGTTCACATTAATCTTCCGTTGATTGACATTTTGCAGGGTATCCCGAAGTATGCTAAATACATGAAGGACATAGTGGCCAGCAAGATGAGACTCATTGAATATGAAACTGTAGCACATACTGAGGAGTACAACTCAAGGATCCAAAACAGTCTACCCAAAAAGTTAAAAGATCCGGGTAGTTTTACTGTGCAGATTACAATCGGGCAAAGTGTTCAGTCCCGGGGGTTGTGTGATTTGGGGGCTAGTATAAATTTGATGCCCTTATATTTGTATCTAAAGCTTGGGTTGGGTAGTCCAAAACGAACTACTGTTATTCTTCAACTTGTTGATAGATCCATTGCTAGGCCAGAGGGGGTGGTAGAAGATGTATTAGTGCAAGTAGGTTCATTGATTTTTCTGGTAGATTTTGTGGTCTTAGACTTTGAACCCGATCCTGAAGTTCCATTCATTTTGGGATGTCCTTTCTTGGCCACGGGTAGGGCATTGATTGATGTAGTTGCTGGTCAATTAACCATGAGGGAACATGATACGGTAGAGGTATTTGATGTTTACCACGCTCTAAAATTGCCTTCTATTTATGAAGAGTTGTCTGCTATTACTGTGGTTTATCGCATAGTAGAGTCACAGTTAGTTGTGCCCAAAGACCCCTTAGAAAGAATGTTAATAGGTCATAAGAGAGATGAAGACACTGAAGCTCAAGAGATAGAAACATGTCTGAATCTGGCATTTGTGGAACCTCACAAGCGGAGAGTGAAACCATTAGAGCGAGAGTTAGGGCCACCACCCAAACCCTCCATTGAGGAAGCCCTAAAGCTGGAACTGAAAACATTGCCGGCTCACCTCAGGTATGCATTTTTGGGTACTAATGAAACTTTGCCTGTTATACTTTCTGCAGGGTTGTCTGAAATACAGGTTGGAGCGGCATTGCGAATCCTAAAGCGGAGAAAGAAAGCTATTAGATGGCAGATGGCTGACATTCATGGGATTAGTCCGGCGTTATGTATGCATAAAATATACATGGAGGAGGATCACAACCAAGTGCACAACATCAACGTCGACTAAATCCTTTGATGAAAGAAGTGGTGAGAAAAGAGGTAATAAAGTGGCTAGATACTGGAATTGTGTACCCAATCGCTGATAGTAAGTGGGTAAGTCCGGTACAATGTGTTCCAAGAAGTGAGGTATGACAGTCGTAAGGAACCAAAAAAATGAGTTGATTCCTACTAGAACAGTGACTGAGTGGAGAATTTGCATGGATTACCGGAAATTAAATGATGCTACTCGGAAAGAGCACTACCCTGTTCCCTTCATTGATCAGATGCTTGACCGACTAGTAGGGCAAAAGTAATATTGTTTCTTAGATGGGTATTCCGATTACATCCAGATCTTGATTGCACCCGAGGAACAGGAAAAGACCACGTTTACTTGTCCTTATGGTACCTATGCTTTCAAACGCATGTCATTCGGATTTTGCAATGCACCGACAACTTTTCAAAGGTGTATGATGGCCATTTTTCATGATATGGTGGAAGACTTTGTAGAGGTGTTCATGGATGATTTCTCCGTCTTTGGAAAGTCTTTTGAGATATGGCTTCGAAATCTTGATAAAGTACTTGCTAGATGTGAGGACATTAACTTAGTTCTAAACTGGGAGAAATGTCACTTTTTGGTTAGAGAGGGGATAGTACTAGGACACAAGGTGTTTAAGTCTGATTTAGAGGTTGATAAGGCCAAGGTAAAAGTTATTGAAAAATTGCCCTCTCCCATTTCTGTAAAAAGGGATGCGTAGTTTTCTTGGTCATGCAGTATTTTACAGGCGCTTCATCAAGGATTTTTCTAGGATTGCAAGACCTATGTGCAGTCTCTTGGAAAAGGAGGTGAAATTTGACTTTGATGAGATGTGATTGAAAGCTTTTGAGATATTGAAGAGGAACTTAATTGAGGCTTCCATCTTAATTGCTCCTGATTGGGAATTACCATTTGAACTCATGTGTGATGCAAGCGACGTAGCAGTGGGTGTAGTGTTGGTACAAAGAAAGAATAAAGTATTCCACTCGATCTATTATGCAAGCAATACCCTTGACTCTACACAAACTAATTACACAGTGACTGAGAAGGAGATGCTGACTCTAGTGTTTGCCTTCAACAAGTTCAGATCATATTTGGTAGGTACTAAAGTGATTGTTTTTACTGACCATGCAGCTATTAGGTACCTATTCAACAAGAAGGATGCTAAACCAAGGCTGATTCGATGAATATTGCTTCTCCAAGAATTTGACCTTGAGATCAAAGATAGGAAAGGTACTGAGAATCAAATAGCAGATCACTTATCTAGGTTGGAGGATTTTTCACATGTGAATGAAGGTGAGCAAATTCTGGAAGAGTTTTCGGATGAACAATTGATGGCATTAGATATCTCTCGGGTGCCATGGTAAGACATTGTGAATTTGATAGTAAGTGGCGATTATCCTCCGGGTTCAACTACCCAACAAAAGAATAAGCTCAATCATGATGCCAAGTTCTATATCTGGGATGAACCATTCTTGTTTAAGTAAGACGTAGATCGGGTAGTAAGAAGGTGCATTCCGGAATCTGAGGTTCACAAAGTGCTCGAAAGTTTTCATGCTAGCCCATATGGAGGTCACCATGGAGGAGAGCGCTCTGCTCATAAGGTACTACAATCTGGTTTCTTTTGGCCCTCATTATTTAAAGATTCTATTGCTTTTGTGAATGGTTGTGATAAATGCCAAAGGTTGGGTACTATTCAAGAAGACATGAGATGCCGCTAAGTAACATTTTGGAGGTGGAAATCTTTGATGTGTGGGGTATTGACTTCATGGGTCCATTCCCACCATCTAGTGGAAACCAATACATTCTTGTGGCTGTGGATTATGTTAGTAAATGGGTTGAGACTGTAGCTCGTTCTTCCAATAATTCAAGGGTGGTGATAAAGTTCATCAAGAAGCACATCTTCACTCGCTTTGGCACTCCATGGGCAATTATAAGTGATGGAGGTAAGCATTTCATTAACCATCTTGTTAAAAATCTTCTTGCTAAGTATGGTATTCTTCATAATGTTGCTACAACTTACCATCCTCAAACGAGTAGCCAAGTGGAGGTTTCGAATAGAGAGGTGAAGCAAATTTTGCAGAAAATGGTGAATGCGCAAAGGAAGGATTGGTCTGAAAAACTAGATGATGCATTGTGGAATATAGGACTGCGTACAAGACACCAATAGGGACTTCTCCCTATCACATAGTATTTGGGAAAGCATGTCACCTTCCGGTGGAATTGGAACATCAAACATATTGGGCAATCAAGAAGTTGAACTTAGACCCCAAGCTAGCCGGTAAAAAGAGAGTGAATCAGCTGCATGAACTTGAGGAGTTTAGGCTCCACGCATATGAGAATGCCAAGCTATACAAAGAAAAGACAAAGAGGTGGCATGACAAGCACATAGTAGCTCGTACCTTCAATCCAGGAGCTAAGGTACTACTCTTTAACTCTAGACTAAGGTTATTCCTCGGAAAACTAAGGTCGAAGTGGAGTAGTCCTTTTGAAGTGGTCAGAATGACACAACATGGGGTTGTTGAACTTAAATGTAAGACTGGCTTTACTTTCTTGGTCAATGGGCAAATGGTGAAACACTATTTCGGTGAGGATTCGAATCGTGATCGGGAAGCTCTTAAGCTAAATTATGAATGATTCAAGCTGCGTCGTGCTGCGATATTAAATTAAGCGCTACATGGGAGGCAACCCATGAACAATATGTAATAGATAGTTCTTTGAATTCTTAAAGTTTTCTTAGTAACTTAGTTTCAATTTCTAGAATATAGGTTAGTTTTAGCTAAATAGGATTTTTTTTCATTATTTGTAACTCAGTTTGTAATAGTGAATAACGAAAAAAAACGGGGGTCAGACGCACTGGTTGGCGCGCCGCGCCTGGCGTCAAACGTCAGAGCACCATCTTAGGCGCGCTGAGAGATGCGCCGCACCAGGCATCGCACGTCAGAGCGCCCTCTCAGGCGCGCTGAGAGACGCGTCGCCCCATCCATTGCACCAACGCCCAGAATTTTTTCAACCGGGTTTCGACTTATAAATTGCCCGACCCACCCTTAAAATCCCTAAAAACTTTCACTCTTCTCCTCATTCTCTCAAAATCACCCGACCCAACCCCACAAATACTCTGTAACTCTTCTCATCTCCCCTCTTCAAATTCCCAATTTCCCCAATTAACAAACCTCCATTAACCAAAACCAACTCTTCTCCTTCCTCCATTAACCTCACAACTAAACCTTTCTTCTTCCCCACCACCACCTATAAACTCTCCACTTCCCCACTTTTCTTTCACTTCTAAACCATCATTCTCCAAAAAAAAAAATTCTGCTTCTTTCTGAATCACTCTTCTTCCCTCTCTCCAATCACCAACGTGACCCCCCCTAATTTTTCTAAATTTTTTCCTTTTTCTCTAGTATCTTTTCTTCACAGGTTACAATGGCACCAAAAGCCAAGAATGTGGCGGGTTCCAAGCAGAGTAGAAAAAGGGAAGCTTTCGGGTCCTCTAGTGGTCGGGAACCGGTACAGAAATTTGGTAAAAGGCTGTGCAAAGGTATGGCTGGGAATGGTTCGCCTGTCAACAAGAGGCGAAGTATATGGACGACGAATTTGTTAATAAGGTAGGATTGCAGTCGCAATTTCCTGTTATATATCAGACTATGATTGAGTTGGGACTGAGGTTTATATTTGACAATCCGGGAGATTGAAATTTGACATTAGTGAGAGAATTTTATGCTAATTGAAACAAAATATAAAACTGTGCCTGTTAGGGGGAAAAATGTCAAGTTTTCTGCCCGAATTCTGAATGCGTTGTTAGGAACCCCGAATTGTGACCCTGAAGAGTTTAATAGCTTGAAGGATAAACCTCCTTATAGGGATATCCGACATACCTTGTGTGGGGTTGATTTGACTGCTAGGTGGGAGCGGAGTAAGGATATTGGGAGGCATAATACCCTCCATTTTGCTAACTTTAATCAGGTTGCTAGGGTATGGCTGAAGATAATGTGTAGTGTGTTGTTGCCTGCCAAACATTTAACTGAGGTGACAAGGGATAAAATGGTGTTAGTCTATATGCTGATGAAGGGAATGCCCATTAATGTTGGGGCAATCCTGATGCAAAATATGATGAAATTTAGGAACAATTTGAGGTGGAGATTCTGTTACGGGGGGTTGATCACCCGTTTTTCTGAGGGTTGAGGGTATTAAAGAGGAAACAGTGGACATGACCGTTGCTTATCACCCAGATCTGACGGGTAAATTAGTTGATGTAACCCGAACAAAGGCACTAGACATGTCACATGGACTTGTCTTGTCTGCTCAAGAATTGCAAGCCCGTGATGATAATGTCATGGCAAGAATGTTCGGTATGGCAGAGCTGCAGTTACGGATAGGCGAACGTCCGGTTACTGACGAGGAAATGGAGACCTTGGCGGATCGCTATCCGTTGATCGAGAGTGCAACATTTATGTGCAGGACTGGTCCCGCTTTTATGGAGCCTTTAGATGATGATGAGGCTACTGCCGATGAGGCTATGGATGATGAGGAGGATGATGTTGTGGATGAGGATGCGAATGCCTTGATGGTGTTCGATGGTGGTGACGACGAGGCCTAGAGGCCCGATGGAGTATTTCTAACTCTATACTTTGCTTTAATTATGCACTGAGGACAGTGCTTATTTTTCAAGTGTAGGGTGGGGTAATATGTCTCTGTTATATATAGTTGGTTACTGCTTTTTTGAGTCTAGTGTTAGTTTTTAGTTAAATTTTTAAATTTTTTTATTTTGGGTTCCTCAGCATTTGTTTTCGGTACTTTTACTGAGGATTGTCCCATTGAACCGATTAGGACTAGTTTATTGCTTTTTTGAGTCTTAGAGTCGTCATAGGAGTGACAGTTCCCAATGATGTATGGATGACGACCGTCTTAAGGAAAAATTAGTCACATAGAAGAGCAGGATTAAAAAACCAACCTTGACCTTTTGAAACTATGTCAGAAAAAGTCAGCCAAACGTCATGGGTAGTCACAAGTGGAAAAGTGCAATAGAGTGTTAAATATGCTTAATTGTGTAACGATACCGTAATGCAAATTGTAGAAGCATGTTAGTTGATATATCTTTATATGTGTCATGATGCCATGAGTGGTGAGAATTGATTTGCTTTTGCTTAACTTGGTGTCTAGAACTTGCCTTGTGTATGTTGAATTAGTAGCTTGTATGACTCAGGGAATGTGATTGAGGCATTTCTTTGAAATAGCCAATCCTTAAATCTACTTGTATGCCTGCCATTGAAATTATCCCTAGTGAGCCTCATCGAGCCTTTAGCCTTGTTTATTGATAAACCACATGATAAGACGAAACCCGTGGTTTGATACCAAGTCTTTTGATCCTATGAATATCCTTAATGCACTATGTTAAGAAGAAGGGTTGGAAAATGTTGGTTGATATAACTTAGGGTAAATTGCTACATTGCGTGGAAAAGAAAATTCTATTTTGGCCCTGGTCCTTAGCGACAATGTGCACCTTGACTAAAATTGAGGGTGGCTAATTTAGAACTATGCTCGAAACGTTGGCCCTGATCCTATTATGGATAATGTGTATCTTACTCGGATGTTAAAATCTAGAGTTTGGATAGCTAGTGCAAAGCGTGAAAAAAAAAAGATGAAAAAGAAATAAAAGGCAAATATGGAGCAACAAAAGGGGTAAATAGTCATGAAGTGTGTATTAGTAGGAAAGAAAAGCTATAAAAGAGATTGTTAGCAAAATAATGACATGTGCATTAGGGAGGTGTAGTCACTAAAATGATTTTTAAATATTTCCCTCCCTTACCTTAAGACGACGTTACAACCAAATGAAAGTCCTCTTGATTCCTTGAGAAATATATGTGAAAGTAATAATACACTATTGGCAAGATTATGGTATGTTGAGAAAGTAAGAACTTCTTTTGTGAGGGTGAGTTGATTGTTTGAAAAATAGGCCTTGTTGATATTGCAAATTGCTTGAGTGAAAGGCGTTACTAAACAAGAACAAGTGAGGGCATTCATGGCATGTGTAAGATTATCTAATTGATGTGTTTGTATGAGTTTGTATTAGCCCAGGAAAAATAATAAAAGAGTCAATCTTTGAGCATTTGTTTTACTTGGTGTAAATGTAACACCCCTAAATGATAACCTTGGTGATGTTAAAGTACATCTTTATGAGATGCAACCCTAGCTCTCTCTATGTTGATGCATGTGTTTGTCTACAGGAAAGTGACGACTGGCGAGGGAAATATGGTATTAGCAGTTGGTTTAAATTGATTACATGAGTGGTTAATGATTATAATATTAGGTCAGTATAATAATTAAATTGAGAGTAACTTTTAATTGTGATAAAAATATATCCACGTAGGCGTCATGTAGGATAATAAGAATAGAAAAATGAGACTTAATTGTTCAAGGGCAAATATGACCCCAAGTTGGATGGTAAGGGCAAATATATCAAAAAAGTATGACGAGGGGTAAATATAACCTTTTTCTAAGAGTACAAGGGCAAATATGACCCTTTTCCGAAAATTAATTACTACTATTACACTAACTTTTATTGCGTGACTAAAATTTAAATTTAATAGGTCATACTCTCATAGACCATAGTTGTGTGAAAGTCGCAATAGACAACTGTATATTCAATTTTTATTCTTTTTCTTTTTTCTGGTAAATTCTTAACTCAACCTAAAAATAAAAATGAAAAAAGACATAAAGTCACCACTGAAGTTGTTCTGAATTTTCAAAAAGAAATCTTAACTTTGCAACCATCCTATTACGTCACTAAATAATTTTGAATAGATATTATTATATCATTTTTCATCCGCCTAACATAGAGAGTGGTGTGCACTCTCTCAAAGAGAGTAGCAACTTAAAATAACTAATATAATTTTATTTTTACAAGTATTTTATTATAAAATATATTTTCTTATTTTTCTTATTATTTTAACTTTTTTTTCCTTTTTATTTTTTCTCTTTCCTTCTTCTTTCTTCTTCAAAAATTCATTGTCATCTCCATCCATTGAAGCTTCTTACTTTCAATGTCACCATTTTTACCACAATTTCATCTTCCTTTATTTACTACTATTTGTTTTACTCTCTTTAATTTTAAAACTTTATCTAAATATTTTCTTAAATTTCGAACAATTTGATAAACACATTAGATTTCAAGATGATTAGAAAGTATCATATCTGATTTCAATTAAGTTCTTTCAATTTTCAGGGAATTAATTGATTCTTTTAAAATTATCATTTCTAATTTTAAATTTATATGAAAATGAGTGGTTGATGATACCTTCAAAATTTTAAATTTTCTTTGAAAAATAATTAATTTGTTATCAATAATTCAATAAAGTCTAAAAGTGGAAAGTGGACGATGAAGTGAAATTTAAGATAAATCAAAATTAAAAGTCAAAAAGTAAGAGAGAGAGAAATAAAGAAAAAAAAAGATAAAGAAAAAACTTAAAATGAGAAGCTTAGACTCTAAAAGAAGATGAGATGACAAACATTTTCTTCAATATGCATAAACCCTTCTTTCCAACTCATTTTCCCTTTTAACCAAATGCTAATTGGGCCTGGATCCCAAATAAAACACTCCAATATTTTACTTGGCCCAATCTCATTCACTACTTCTAACTCATAGGCCCTTATAGAGCTAGCTTGGTTCACAACAATACACCCGCCTCCAAAAAGAACCTTGTCCTCAAGGTTCAAATCACGACAACGTGGAGTATAGTGAACTCGGCTAGAGCAGGAAAAATCGTGTAGGAATAATATCATAATTTGGTTGGCAGCTTAGAGTAGTCCAGACATGGTTGCACAATTCTTGATTAGCTTTGGAACATGGCAAAGATGTTTAATAATTTGAGATATATCCAAAAGAGAGCAATGCACATAAACATCTGACCCAAACTTATGGAAGCAATACTACCAGTAACATATGAGACTTTTGTCATATTTTCCAACGGCAACCAACACATATGGCTAACAAGAGCTGGAATTCTATTCTTACTCCATTCTGCCTTTGTATCAATTCCTTTACGATCAATTGAAATATTCACCTTGAAGTATCGATGAATAGTGTTAGAAGGTAACCTTCCCCCAAACCTCTGCATTGAAACTGATATCAGCCAATTACAACCACGCTCTCTCTGATTTACAGTAAAACTCTTCGACATTATCCAATGGAGCTCAGGTATAACCTGCCCTGCGACCATACACTTGTTCAAGGGATAACAAAAACTAATGCAGTATCTAAGCCATGATGCATGTAATCTATGATGTGCAGCCCACTCTATCATCTCAAGGACCCTATAAAGCGTGTAACTTGTAGAAGGGGGTTCAACCTGAAACTTCACCTTATATCCACTCCTTAATACTACTTCTTTTCACTCCAGTAACATGGTAGCAAACACAATAATATAGTGAATATGTCAAATTGATGTGTGCTTGAAGTTGGCCGCCAAAACCTCCTATTTTACATCATAATTATATCGATGTAAGGTTAGTGTATATGCAATTGACAGACATGTGAACAGAATTCGCAAGTAGGAATTTACAAACCATTGTTGTCCAGAATCCCACACTCTATTCATAGAGTTTGATTACACAATTAAGAATAACCTGTAAGTACATCCCAACAATAGTAGTTCTTTCACGTTGTATACTGTATAACTTGTTAGAACTGTGAAATCGAAACCTATTCCTGGATCCCAGACACAATAATCCACTATAGGTTTGGGAATGGTTACGTTGTATACTGTATACTGTATAGCAGCAGGTTCAAATGGAAATTGACTCACTTGTTGGGTTATGAAGGTGATTAGGCGTCATACGGAAGCTTACAATTGCAATCAAGACGGTGATAAATTAGATGACAAATAAAGCGATACTAAAACATAATATTATTAATATGAAAACTAATTTAAAAGAAAAAAATATTATAACTGTTGAGAGAATAAATATCTCCATAAACTAAACTCTTTAAATGTCTACATTGTGGATGCTATTGTTATATGCTATGAGAGTAGGGATCTTCAATTTATAGTTCTCCAAACTTTTCCTCTAAGGAAAGAATAAACCAAATATGGAAGAAAAATATATTTCCTTTCAGAAAAAGTTCAAGCATTTATGATAATACTTTGTCTTTTCTTTATGGAAAAATATAAACTTCAAATAAAGAAAGAAAATCAAGGCAAAACCCTAACAAATCTCCCCTTTTGACTGGACTTTCTTGACAAAACTTAATTCGTCTTCTTCATATGCTAGATAATCTCGTCCTTCACAAAATCGTCATGTATCACTACTGCTTACCATGATTTAAAATTGATATGGATTAAAAATTGGAGCCATGTGTTAAAAGTTATGAGCAGGGTTGAAAGTGAAGCTCATGCGTTAAAAGTAAAATGCATGAGTTAAAAGTGGAGCTCATGTGTTTAAAGTAAAGATACATGAGTTAAAAGTGGAGCCCGAGCATTAAAGTTTGCAGGGGTTGAAAGTTGGAGCCCATGCTCTAAAGTAAGCATGAGTTGAAAATTAATTTTGTTTTAAAGGATGGAGCAACATGATATTGTTGAAAATATATTTGAAATTTTTCTCCACATATAGTAGCACAAAAAACTTCATTATCATGATAATCACGTTGATGACAAATTGATTTGAAACCACTTGAACCTGTTTTCAACCTCATTCAAACATTAGGTCATTGAACAATGTGCTCTGATACCACCTGTTGAGTTATGAAGTGAATATGACGTTATGCGGAAGCATACAATTGCAAATCATAAGACGATAAATTAAACGACACATAAAACTAATATTATTATTTGATATGACCAATTGACCTACATAATTAAAAACTAATTAAAAACATAAAAATTGTGGAGAGAAAATCTCCCCCATAAACAAAACTCTTAAATTACTACATTGTTGATGTTATTGTGTTATATGCTATGAGAGTAGGGATCTTCAATTTATAGTTCTCCAAACTTTTCCTCTAAGGAAAGAATAAACCAAATATGGAAGAAAAATATATTTCCTTTCAGAAAAAGTTCAAGCATTTATAATAATACTTTGGCTTTTCTTTAAGGAAAAAAATAAACTTCAAATAAAGAAAGAAAATCAGAGCAAAACCCTAACAAAAATCTGTTCACAATTGAACTCCGGGGTGGATTTTCCATTTTCAGTGTTAGGAAGTATTTTAACAGAATGCATTAAACTTGTCGAGATATTGAGATATAGTTCTTCATTATCCACCGGTTCCATGAAAAAATCAGCAAGATAAGAGTCATCGAAGGACTCCAAATCAGTTTTTCATTTAGGAGAGCACTAGCAAGAGAGTTAACATCTACGTACCTCATTGACATATCTCGTACGAGATGTTCATTCGGCCTAACAACTTCTGGACCATCAAAAGGAACTAGAAGTGATACTCGAGGTGCAATTGACTTTATTTCCCCGAGTTTAATGTTATAGGGACTTTTATCGAGCACCTAGATGGTTACTTCAGGTGGTAAATTGTCATTTCCGCAGATACTTGTGTCGGACACGTTAAAAACTACAAGTGCAGACTAATGTTCATCATGGACAATAGCATTAGGATCATGGAAGTTGCGGCTCGCTGTTTTACATGAAATTTCAGTGAACCCTAGATCGTTGCTCACGACAGAAGGTTCCTCTACCAAAGTAGTTGTTGATTTGGATCTCCCATTTTGAGCAGTTACTGTGTTGTCTAAAGCCGCTAGACTAGTGATACCTCCATTAGTGAAATCCCAGGCATCTACAGTGTGATACTTCACAGGCAATTTATCAAACACATGGTCCTCTTTCCAGGTTTGAATTTCATAGGCAGAGTTAAACACAAATGGCGTTTGAAAACTGCGTGGAGCAATTGTTCGCTCTATCGGATATACTTTGGTTTGGTGGCCAAAACGTTGAGTAAATTTCTTCTTGAAATGCACCCAATCAAAAAATTGTTTGTTGCGAAACAACCAATCGAACCAGGTTAGAGTTTCACCCTCAAGGTAGAAGAAGGAAGAGGTAGCCAATACTCCTCGGCGAAGCCAAAGAAGGCAAAGTACCGCTCCACTCTATAAAGCCACCCCTCTGGATTGACGGTGCCACTGAATCGATCTAATATCATCACTTCCATTGGAGTACGAAAATGAAAGTACCAATGTAACAAACCCGAATTCTTCACTATATTAAGAAGAGAACTAAAACGTAATACAACTTTAGAGTTGTGATTGAAAAACTCAAACTACGGAAATACAATGGAAAGTCATTCTCTCTAGAAATATTCTCCTTAAGAACAACAAGGGACATGATAGAGTTGTCATTGTTCTTAGTTATTGTAGGTTTATATTTTTGTGCTTATTCTTGTAGATCTATTCCTGTGTTATAAAGGAATCAGATAAGTTCGTGTTTTCATCATTGATTCTGAGTTGTAGCTAGAGTTAGCTATGGTGAGTTAGTGAAGTCTAACTTGATAAGTGTTAGTTGATTTAGTGGGCAACCGAGTTGTTGCTTTGAAGCTTGTTCGTAACAGAGCTGTTACAATGAGGGAAAGGAATTTAGAGTTAAATTCCTAGATTGCAAGAGCTTGTTGTTATGTCATAATTTTACTATCTTTAGAAAAATCACTTTTTGAAATGTTCTAAGTATAAAACAATTTGAGAAAAATACTTAGAAAGAGTCGCCACTTAATTGTTTGAAAGAAATTAAGAAAACTTAATTTAAAACGAGTTTAACAGATTAAATCTTTATAAATTTAGAGAAAATGGGTAAGAGGTTCCCATTTACACTTCAAGAAGATTTTCAAAGCATTTGAAGCGCCCGCTAACATGCGATTATCCTACGACTTGACAAAATTTTTGACTTTTAACCAATGTTGAAAAATTAATAAAGTAAAGAAAAATCCATTTTACAATACCACTTAAAAAGGAAATGAGCTTAAAATGACTTCTTCTTTTCTTTTTTTAAAGAAAATAATTTCCATCAACAAACAATTAAGTAAATAATTAAGTAAGAACTTGAATACCTCAATTAACATAAAGAACCTTTTGGCTACCTTGGAAAATGTTTAAAGAAGATAAGATATTTAAGAACGTTTGAGAATAAATTAACATAAACACTTGAGATGATATTGGAAAGAAAGTAAAATTTATCAAATGAATATAAGCGCTAAATAAAATCATTCAAGTTGTATAAATGATCATAAACAAAGTGGTTCCTCTTCTAAAGGATTTAATTAAGTTAACCAAAGTTAGAATCAATTTAAAACAAACAAAGACACATGGTAAAATTAATTTAGTATAACTTACATAAATTCGATAGTGTAAAACCTAAATTACCTTATATCTCTATTATTTTCCTAATTACATAAATCCCATGTTTTTAGGTATTTCGGATACATAATTAAGGATCCGGATACATTATTGTTGATACATTATGTATCAATCTGTTGCACTTATTAAGGGGAAAAAAAAGCTGAAAATCAAATTAAGATCTCATAATATTCATCTGTTGCACTAATTAAGGGGGGAGGGGGGGGGGGGGGGGGGGGGGG